>SNQN01008472.1:3170-25035 GCA_008642245.1 Bassia scoparia | reverse complement strand
AACAATTCCAACCTAAGCACGACACACCGCGGCCACGGAAAGAAATCAAAGAGAAATAAAAGAAAAGACGAACGACCCACCCCCCAAACTGACGAAAAACCACCAATGGATACAAAGAACGCCCCATCGAACTATCGCAGGCAAGCTACCCAAAACACTTTGCGAGCGCAAACAAACTACCTCGTCAGTACGGCTGGGAAGAGGAGAGAAACCATTCAGAAGGTGCTGAGGTTTGTAAAATGGCTTTGTTTCCTCCTCGATGTAATCAAACATTGAAGTTCTTCTCTGGAACGGGACGTCTTGGCTCCTCTGGATTGTCAGCATGTTTGGATGATGTTCACGTTGCTCGACATTAATCCAGCTTTCCTCGAAGACGCGAAATGGTAGCTCTTTCTTGCAGAAATAAGTGCCAAGCTTCCTCCATCAGTGCTCGGCATCTCCTTAGATGCCTACAGGTTCTTAGGCCTCAGGGCAAACTTGATCTTCTGGTGGTTCCCCTTCAGAGCTGCGAGCTCCTTGTCTTGCTCCTCAGCAATGAAGCGAAGATTAAGAAGCTCATCTCGCACTTTGGCCTCAGCCCTCGCCAATGCCTCCTCTTCAACTTGTGGCATGGCTTCAGCAAGCTTCGCAGCAACCTCTTGTTAAGTTCGCTTCGCGACAACTTTGTTGACTCTTTCCTCCTCCTGCTCTGCAGACTTGGCCACATGCTTGGCCAAATCCTTGTGCTAGGTGAGGAGGGAGTGGTAGCCTTCTAGTGATTTGCGGTAGGCTGCCTTCACCGCATTGAGGCTATGACCAATAGTATAGGTCGCCTCTGCGTCATTGACCTTGATAGCCAAGGTCTGCTGCGAGAGGTATTCTAGGGACTCCTGGTACAACAGCTCTTTGTGCTTGGCCTCGCGGTTGGCCTTTCGCATGGCCTTCGCAACACCATCGAGCCGCACCATCACCTAAAGAATGTGTGAAGCAAAGTTAGTAAAAAGCGCGAAGGACTATAGTTGTAAAAAATTAAATGAAGTGAAGAAACTTACATCGGCGAGTCCACTCATCGCCCTTCTACAAGACCCAACCTCGTATCCTGCGAGGCTGTCCTTGTACTCCTTAGTCGCACAGCGGACCATGTCACCCACTATCTTCTTCTTTTTGGCACCAAATTTGCGCGAAGAATAGCGGTCAACCTCATCCACCTCCAGCCATTTGTCATCCTCCAGAGGATCATCTGAGAGGGCAGTAACCAGCGAAGGGTGCTTCTTCGCAACAAACTTGTCCAAGCCTTGGACGAAGTTCTCATCAACCCTCAGTGACGGGTGACTTTGTGGTTCTGGCCTCTCAAGAGGAGTGGTGATTAATGGGGGCTCGACACTTGGGTCAGCCAACAACTCCTCGAAGTTAATTTGGTCGAGGTCCGCCACATAGCTGAATTCAGGTGGGAAGAATTTAAGGGTCTCAGCTCGCTTGCGAAGCTCTTCCAGCTCCTCTGCAGTAGGAACCGGCGAAGGAGGCTTCTGTGTTGTTTGGGTGACCTCGCCCATTTTAGGGACATCTGCGAAGTCCTGCTCGTGCATTGGGGAGTCACCATCAGCTGCATCACCTGRCACATAGGGAATGGTATCTGAGTCAGACCAGCCATGTGGATCAGGATTGCGAGGCCATGAAAGAGGAGAATCATGTGAAGTCTTTGATCTCCTTTCATATGTCACCTCGGAGGACTGCGACCCACTGGRGGTTCGCGACCTAAACAAAGCAGGGTCCAGCCCATACTTGTTGAAGATGCGAACCTTAGTGGGATGAGAATTTGGACCCAGAATTGAACTGCAAGGAAAATGACTTGTACCTGCAGAGTGATGTCTTTTGGCATCCGGATCAGAAGTTGAGGGCGAAGGAGCTCTCTTCTCGCCCACTTGAGCGGAGTGCGACGAGCCCCCCTTTAGCTGGTGGAGGGGTTGGTGGTGTGGGCCGTTGATGTTTTGGCTTTTCYTTTGGCACCTCAATGCCCTTGCCCTTGCCAGCCACCTYCGTGCTGCTCTTCCTCTTGTGGCCTTTCGTAGGCTCACTTATTTTGACACTAGGTTTCGCAGGTTCCTTAGGTGTCTTRGACTTCCCCGTAGACTGCGAGGAAGATTTATGTTTTGGTCCTCTCTCCTCGTTTCGCGACGAGTGTTTTGATTTKCTTTTCTCCCCGCTTCGCGAGGAGTGTTTTGGTGGTTCTCTCCCCACGCCCTGYGAGGAAGTTGTCTTTGCTGCTCTCTCCTCTCCTCGCGAGGAAGGCTTGGTTTTGTCTTTTTCCTCGCCTCGCGAGGCAGATGTCCTTTTCAGGACTTGGTATTGGGAAGTCTTGYGGGAAGCAGACTTCGAAGGCTGGTCCTTCTTTGCTGCAGTGGTCTTCCCAGCCTTTAAGATATCGGAAGGCTTCTCCAACTTCTGCAAATGAAAAGGGAAACACAAGTAAGCAACCTCGCAGAAATAAAGTAAAAGACTATCTAATGTTTCGCATTTGAGTAAACGTTCATGCGAGACATAAAGTTACTGCTTTCGCATTTGAGAAAACAGTTCATGCGAAGGAAAGTAAGTGATGTGCGAGAGTAGTTACTTACCCGATGAGAGGCATTCTTCTCTGCAAGGCTTTTCAACCGCCATTCGGCTGAGAGAGCTTGGAAGTCCTTGCTTGACATTGTTCCGTTCAAGTGATTTGGCAACTTTTCAAAGGAAGCTTCTGCGAGAGGGAACACTTGGTTAGAAAAATTCAAACAAAAAGAATAATCAACAAGTCAAAAGTCTACCTCTTTGGTCTCGCGGAATGCGACGAACACCTGCGAGTTCAAAGGCTCGCAGGAAGTCCTTATTGCAAAAACACTCAAGGGTAGGGAGCCAGTTCTTGGGGACCGTGGTTTTGCGAGTCAAGGTCCTAAATTGGTACTCCACAGTCTCGAAGTACTCTAACTGCTGTACAATCAAAGGGTTTCTCGCCCCCAACTCATTCTCCTTGAAGGTGTTTTGGTGCGAGGTCCATGAGGAGAGGATCCTCGCGAGAGCAGTATCTTTTGTGTGCACCTGGAAGAAATCATTCCTCCAATTGTACACTTTATTGGGTTTGTCCAGCGARGTCTTGTACTTCCCCTTTTGCTGGAGCTGGAACCAACCAGCCTGGCATCTGCTGTTCTTAGAGATCAGATGCATGCGAAGGAATACATCTATCTTACATGGCCAGCCTTTCACTTTACAAACGGCCATGTAGCCAAGTATATGACACCATGACTGAGGTGTCAGTTGTGCGAGACCTATGCCATAGGCCTTCAGCACATTTATTATGAAGGAATGAAGGGGGAAGCGAAGGCCCATATCCACCACCGCCTTGTAAACGGCGAAGGTGTCCTCTGGTGTCTGGGTGATCGCAGTTCCCTCAGCAGGAATCACAAATTTCTCCTCAACTTCATTTGCGACGAAGCCGATGTGAGGAGCATAAATGTGTTGGTTCCGCAAGAGTGCATCTCTCKAGGCCTTTCGCACTATAGTTGACGAAGGACTGTCCTTGTCCTTATCCTCGTCTTCAGAGGATTCACCCACCTCCTGGGGTTTTTTTTGGCAATCCAAGCCAATGGGTCCTTGTTATACTCCTCCTCATCCTCATTCTTAGTCCTGACAGTCTTTATTTGGGGCTCTTCATCACTACTCTCCCGCAAAGTGGCATCAATATCCGCGCTTATTTYGGAAGAGTCAGGACTTGAGTCCTCCATCCTCACATGAATGCGACCAGAAGTACTTGGCTCTTCCATCCTCAGCCTCGTAAAATTGGTTCTCTGGTCTCCTAGTAGCCRTGGTTTTTCTGCGAGGCATCCTGATACGAATAGACAGAGTGTCAAGGATGGGACGAGGAGCTACAGAGTGCGAGTACAAAAAATCAAGGGAGGAGAAAGCAGTTAAATTGGAGCCAGGCGAAGTTGGACTGGGCTCTTCCAAGCCCCCAACTCTATTCTTATTGGGCGAAGAGTCCGTAGAACTTGCGTCGCTCATTATTACTTTGATAAAAAAGAATAAAGAATAAGTGCGAAGTAAGAAAAGGTGCGAACAGTACCTAATGTGCGAAGGCGACGAAGTGTCGAAGAAGACTTAAAAGAAAACTGCGACGAAAGCTGCGAAACGCGAAGCAAAGACTCGTAAACTGCGAACCGAAGTTGTCGTGGAAGCTCAAAGATGTGCGAAGGGATGGGAGAAAAAATGCGAAGAGGAGAGAAATTTTCAGCGAGAAGAAAGTAAAAAGTTCTTCCTCTCTCTCCTTCAGGGGATATATATACCCCTTGCTTAACGGTCAACCTTCCCTCTTTGTTTTCGAAATTTGAACGGAAGGAGGAAGAGTTTGAGCGGGAAGGAGAACTTTGTCGTTTTAGCTACTGCTGCCACGCAAATTCCAAAGCTGCGAATTAAATGCTTGGCCTGGCCATTTCTCTCCCACGAAGGCACACTTCCCAATGCAAAAAAAAAATACCTAGTTTTTATCTGATTTGAGGTTTATTTGCGCAATGTAAATTAATGTAAAATCAAGATCAAACACCCCATAAATCCAACGATTTATTGGGTCTTTGAGGGGCAAATGATGTGGCACGGAAAATCCCTACCCACGTGTCCTTCAAATATTGGGTCAAAATGTTCCACGTGGCAAAAAGTACAGTTTCTATTAATCCGAACCGAAACGGGACGGAGAACCGACGTTTCTACACCGAAACGGCAGTAAGGAACGCTCGGAAGCATGAATGAATGACAAGTGTCACTCATCCAAGTGGCTCCTTGGTTTTTGAGGGATTGCTTATAAATACCCCGAAAAACCAAGGAAAACACACTTTTTTCCATAGCATTTATTGCCTAACTACCAACTACTTGAGAGCATCTCTCTCTACTTTCTCTCTAGCTTGGCACTTCTTATTCCCTAAACTCCTTACTTACTTAAGCAACGGAGGGGAGATAATCCAAATAGGATTATTCTCCTTTGTGCAGGTGTCAGGCAAGCAAGATTTCTGAGCCAGGAGATCATAGGTAGCCAGGAGCCGGTCCACGTGCAATAGTAGGTCATCTCTCCCGAGGTAGCATTGACGGGAAGCCTCCACCCCTCTCTCAACCTAGAAGCTGAGGAAATATTGTAGCCAGGCCACGTCATCCCCGAATTGCTTGCTACAACAAAGCTAAACTATTAGCATATTTTATCAAAAATAGGTATATTAACCTGTTACCAGTTTTCTAAGTAAAGACAATTTAAAGATTTTTTTTTTAAAAAAAAGCAAAATACAATTTACATGAATTGAAAAGCAAAAACACAAAATTTCCTTTCTTCTTCATTTTACGTTAAACAGCAAAACCAAAACCATATCAATATCTACGACGAAGCGACTTATTCAACCAGGAGCATTTCAAATGAAGGAATAATGAAGCAATCTAATTGAAGAGAAAACTACTCAAAATCAACCAATTTTCGAAGGTATATTCTTGCTGAATTCTGAAATTTATTTTCTGAATTTTGACGGTTTTTTTGTTCGAATTTGTCGAATAATTGTTGCGAAATTGATTTGTAGTTGCCTGATATTTGTTACTTACTTGTATTAAGTGATTAAACTCAATTTTTGACATACTTTGAATTGTTCGAATTACAATGTTATATGCTAATTTTGAATTTTGTTTCCAATTTTTTATTTTTAATAATTATCTTGCAATGGTGTAGAGGTGATCAAATGGGCTGGTCGGGCTGGGCTTGTATATAAAAAATTATAGCCGAAACCCGCCTAAAAGAGCGGGTTTTGCGGGTCGGGCCGGGCTTTTGAACTAAAAATTGATATTTTTAGTCGTCCAAAGCCCTCGCTTTTTTCGGGCAGACCGGGCTAATGTTGATCACCTSTAGAATGGAGGCATAATTTGGGCTTTTTATTTGTTCAATTTACACTATATATTTCTTAATTATACTGTGTCTTGGTCGTTGTTGCTAAAGTAGTTGTATATTTGTATTGTATTTAGGATTAGATGGCCGCTTGGGGATGTTATAATGGGAATGGGACTTTGAGATTTTGGCATGGTGGGAAGATCATTAGGGATGGGGAAGGTGAAATGGTGTATATGGGTGGTGAAGGGAAAACAATTGCTTTTGACCCTGATGAACAGTGTTATTTTGACATAATTAAAAGTGCAAAACAGACAGGTAATTATTCAACTGTGAATGAGGTTTATTATAATGTGCTCGGGTTTAGTGTATCAGGGGATTGAGGAAGGTTATTAATGCTGGGAGTGTGATTGACATGGGTCTTTTAGCACTGAAACATAGGACCATTGACCTATATATCCTACATGATGACGAAGAGCCTCTTTGAACTCCACCAAAACAACCACATACATTAGAGGAGTATCAATCCTTGGAAAAGCCTCCCACTTTTAAAGTGCCTATTGCTTTGGAAAGTAACTGTGAGTCTGAGGATAATGAAGAAGACCCTCTTTATCTCCCTGAGAAAGGTGGTGGGTTTGATGTGGAGGAGAATTCTTCGGAAAATGATGATGATTTTCTAGTGGATGCAAGTGATATTGAGGAGAATGAACTTGAGTTGTTGGCTTTGGAGGATTGGGTTATTGGTGAGTCAGACAACAGTGATGAAGAATACCATGAAGCAAGGGAAATAGTTAAAAAAAACTCAATCAACACTTAAAGAAGTTGCTAAAGGGTTGCAAGAAGAGGCTGCAGATGACATTTTGAAGTCAGAACAAGGTTTGGTTCAAACCACTAAGAATGTTAACAATGGCTATAAGAGTGAATACTATGACATTGATGATGACATGGTTACTCCCCCAAATAGTGATGAAGATGACGATGCTTCTAAAAGAAGGCAAAGTCAAAGGAGTGTATTAGTGAGCAAAGACACAGGTTTCTCAAAGTTTGAATGGAAAGTTGGACAAAGGTTTGCAAATAGAGAAGAATTCAAAGATGCGGTTGCGAAATATGGCATCGTGCAAGGTAGAAATGTTTTAGTGGTTATGAGAAAAAAGTCAAGGGGCCAACAACTTGGTTATCATTGTGTTGAGAATTGTCCTTTCTTTTTATATGCATCCTAACATTCTAGTAAAGGTTTGCAAATAGAGAAGACTTCAAAGATGCGGTTGCGAAATATGACATCATGCAAGGTAGAAATGTTTCAATGGTTATGAGCRGACACGGTGTGGAGACGACATGCAATTTGTGCTCTCAAAAGGGACACAATAATAGAGGATGTCCACAAAAGAACACACTAGTACCTCTTGAAGAAGCAGCTAAGAAGCCAAGAGGAAGACCAAGAAAAGAGCAAACATCAACAAATGCTCCATCAACACAACATGCAGCTCACCATCATTCAATTATTGCCCACCCAACAGAACTTTGAAGGAGGGAGAATGATACTCACAGGAGAAGGGAGTAGGAGTGCAGCAACTAGAAGGGATAAGAAGGGAATAGGTGGAGGTCTGGAAATCAAGGCAACAAAGGTGGTGAGGGTGAGAGGGGTGGTGGACGTTCTGGAAATCGAAGCGGAAGAGGTGGTGGGAATGTAGCAATCGGAGTTGGTAGAGGTAGAGGAAGGGGAAACAGGGTATAACTAAGTTGCACCAATTCTTTCCTTATTCTAATTCATGTCTTATACTTAAATCATYATACATTGTGTGTTTTTACAGGTGCCTGCTAGAGTTGGGGTTTTTACTGCAAGTGATGGAAGTCGTTTCATAAATGTAATTTAAACCTTGTATTTAGATGACTAGCTATTTGTGTTGACTAGATATTAGTTACGATAAGCTATTAATGTTGACTAATTATTTGTTTACTTGTATGGATAACAGGTTAATGTTACATCTACTAGTAAGTGGGTGATAAATCTCGACTCAATGACAGTTACACAACCAAGCCAAACGAAAACAATCATTAACCCCACTCAGTGACGTTGGAGATTTTTTATGTATTTAAGTTGCTTTTGTTAAGGTTCAACGCGTACAAATAGCATACTAGGCTTGTTTTTGTAACTAAGGTTGATTAGGTTTTATTAATGAGTTGTACTTATAAATTGAATCACTAGCATATTTAGACCATGTGTTATGAAAGAASGATGGGAAGGGTCCGTGCACACCGGGGTCGAACCCGTCAAGGAGTGTTCACTCTCATGAGTAGCTTTCCTAAGCTTCTCAGCTTTCTTCTTTTCAAGGATCCTCCTGGAATCCATGCCTTTTGCTTGCTCTCTCTTTCTCTAGATAATAGCTCGAACATCCATGGAGGAAGCTTCACGATCTAATTTCTTTCATTCAATGAATGCACGAGCATCCTCAGTTTCATTATTTCTTGTTGACACTTCGTCATCATTATCGCCATTATCAAAATGATATGGTCCTTTGGTTGATTGAATTCGTGGGGCAATAGACACATGCTTAGGAGTGTTGCGATTACTTTCTAACCTGTTTCTCTCTTGTTCAATGGGAACAATTTGAGTTTCAACATGTTTGCCTTTGTCCTTTGGGGTGGGATTCTTGATTTTGATAGTCTTGAGATTAGGTGCCACGGGACTGGTGTATTCTAAGGGTTGAGTCTTAGCGGGAGCTTCACCACCACTCACCTTAGACTTACCTGAATGCATGGCTTTTTATCGTGCATTCTCCTCCTTTAGGGCTTGGACATTCCAACTCCTATCTYTGCCTTCAAAACATCACGAGTGACATATTGACCATCCAAGTCTTGGAGGGATAACTCTGTCCCTACATATTTACCCAAGTCTTCCAYAGCTTGGAAGACAGAGTTGTTTGGATGGTTCTCCCCGTTTGGATTTCTTTCCTTCTCTGAGGATGGTGGTGTATTCCTTCCTTGTTTGGTTTGATCATCCCCTAAAGCTATTTTCTAATTGCCTCCCCCAGACGGTGCCAAATGTTGTAGCAAGGCGATTGACTAACTACAATATTTCCTCTGAGCTGCAGGGTTGAGTGAGGGCTGGAGGCTTATTACCTTCAACGCTACTTCTAGGGAGCTGACCTTGGATGGAGACTTGTGGTGGCTTGACGCTTCAAGATCCTCTAAGGCTCCTTGACACCTGCAAGAAAGAGAATAATTCTTTTCGGATTATCTCCCCTCTGATGCCTAAGTAAGTAAAGGAAGGACGAAAGTAATAAATACAACTAAATATATATATATATATATATATATATATATATATATATATATATATATAGAGAGAGAGAGAGAGAGAGAGAGAAACTCTACACTTGCTTTTAATGTGAGTTAATGCTCTTAGAACGAATTGTGTGGAAATTATGGTCTCTCATGGGGTATTTATAAGCATTTGCCTTTCCCATGGGAGATCGGATGTGTGACACTTGTCGCCATCTTAACTGAAGGTTTTCTAATACTCAAGAGGGGGGGGGTGAATTGAGTATTCTGCTTTCCTACTTATTTTTCTTTCTTTTCGGATTAAGTAAGAGGAACCAGTTGGGTTGGTTCCTGTATGCAGCGGAATGTAAACAAAATAATAAAGGACACACAAAGTTTAACGAGGTTCACCCAATTCTAGGCTACGTCCTCCTACCCTATGTTCTTTTATTAATCTACTCCGAAAAACAAAGAACACACACACTCTGTTGTTTCCCAACTCCGGGAACCAGCACACCCCACACTCAACTCTGAATGTGCACTCGACTCACACTCGTAAGTCCAACTTGTGTTTGAACTCACAAACACTCACCAGGCTTCCAACCCCGGCCCTCTGTTGAATGCCTTTACAATATCAAATTTTCTCTCTTTTGAATTTCTTTCTAAAAAGCTAATAAGAGAAATTTATATGCTCGACTAATGCTCTTGTGTATGACTCAAAGTAGGGTTTTATGCTTTTGTGTTTTCTCTCAAAAATATGCTTTTTTCAATCCGTGGAGAGATGTGTGGAATTTGGAAGTATGGATGAGTATATAAATATATAAGCATGTTAACCTTAACCCTAGTTTCCTTAAATCTCTCTACTTGCCGAGCAAGGCAACATGGGATTTAAGGAAAGTATTTATCTTGTTCGATTTGATCATAAAGATAGAATCGAACAAGATAGATACTCCTAGGTTTAAGGTAACAAATATATTCTCATTTATATTTCCAGCTGCAAAACATATTTTCAAAATACATCTTTTACAAAATATTTTAGAAAAATTCTTTTTCAAACCGCAGCCACATTCCACTTAGGGACACAGCTGGTTCCCCAGCYTGGTTCCCTAAATGAGTATGTTATGAATTCTGTTCCAATCTTGTACCAAAATTCATACCATAACTCAAAACACATATAAGCAATTTAAACCAAAATATATAAGTCATACTACAGAGCATATTACATGAATTTCCTAGATTAAACATTTGAGAAGCATTTCTTCTATTCTTCATGTAATCTTCAAGACCTTGAATCTTCCTTTGAATACTTCAATTATGAGCACAACCTCTTTCTTTGAATGACTTCGAAAGGCTTCACACTTCAAGTCTTGGAATCAACCTAATTACTGCACATGTAACATGGTTAAGATGCAATAAAAGGTATATGACTGTGTTTCAGTATAATAGTCAAGGAAACAACTCCTACTGGTTCTGCACTAGTATTTGAACTTTGTGTTTATTCAGTTGTTCCTTGTAGTAAGACAAGTTAGTTTCAACATATAAACAATAAGTATTAACTCGTTTGGGGAAACAAGTATCCTGTATCAGCTAGTTCCCAAACCAACTATTTTCACAATTAAGTGTCTTGTTCCCTGTATTAGTATGTCATCACTCAAAACCTAAGGGAGTCAACATTAATTGTTTGTTTGTCTGTTCTACTTGCTTAAGCAGTTAGACATCTGCTTTTTGATTTGTTTCAGTGGAGCATTCATGGTCAATAAGTCGCTTGACTTTTTATACGTGTCACAACAGAAGGTTGACACCCGACTGTGGGACCCTTTGCCACATCAGCCTATTCAGGCCTGACATGTGGCAAGTAGCTTTTACTTGCCACGTCATATTGCGCCTTTGAATTTGCCCATCGAATTAGAAAAGTTAGCAATGACAGTAATAATAAAAATAGAAGAAAAAAATTATTTATTTTCAATATCTAAACAAGTTAAGGCTTTAAATTAAATTTATTAATTCACATCTTCAACCACTAATTGACCAAATAATTGCTAATCAATATTGAGTGGTTGAATGTGAATTAAATATTGATTGTTTGATTAGTTGATAAAGATCAGAGAAGAGAATGTTGTATTTTGAGGCATCAAAAATAATATCGTATTAGGTGGGTATGTAAAAACAACACCTTTAATCCACTAAGAATGCCCTTAAAACTCAAAAAAAAAATATTGATTGAATGAATTATTTGAATGTTTTGGAGTATTTGAATGAATGAAATGAGAGATTGAGAGATCTCTTCTATTCCAATAATTAAAATAAGACATACTTGCATGGTTTCTCTGCTCTTTTTCTTGGGCATTAGATATTCATACATTAAATAAGAGATTAATTTGGAACGAAGAGAATATTATGGAAAATCTCAAGTCTACTTAAAAACAAACCCAAAGTTATAAATAAGGAAATCATTAAAAATTTGAAATTATTATAAAAATTTAATAGCATGCATGATAAAAAAAATTAAGGGATTTTTTCCTCAACCCTAGTTTTGACCTGGCTAAATCTAGAGATATCATGTATTTTTCAAGTTACCTCAAGTGCCCCTATGCTTTAATATTTTCAACTGAGGTACCCCTCCTAATGAGGGGTATCTGAGAAGATCACATTTTTCTAACCTATACAACATTATTTCAATTTTTCTGCTTGCACCCAATTTAATTACCATCAACTCTATCATCAGAAAATAAATAATGTAAGAAAATCTAATATAATGATTTACATTTGAACAACTACAAAGAAAAACAATTCGAATGTTTAAACTTCCATATAGGTAATTTTTTCTTACCATTACATCTTTTCTAGGCACACATTTGAGATAAATAAAGTGGGGTATAAGAGACAAAAGTTAAATAATGATGTAAATTTTCAAAAAATGGCGACTTCCTAACATGCCCGAAAGTTAAAGGGGTAACCGACACCAATTCTAAGAACACATGGTATCTAAAGAATTGGGCATGATGAATTAAGGGGTACTTGCGGAAGAATCCCAAAATTTAATAGAAAGCCATAAAAGCATAAAATATAGGTCATATAAATGACTATAGACGTAAGCTTTATGGATAATTGATTAATTATATCTTGCAAGATATAAAAGTAATCAAAAAACTAATTTTGGAATATACAATTCACATGTGTCATTAATTGACGAAGATTAATGAGTTTTAAAGCTTCTTAAAACATAATTATGTGTGATTTTAATTGATTTGTCATATTAATTATTATTATTATTATTTGATTCTAAAAAAGATTCAAAAAAACTAAATTGATTCTAAAAAAGATTTCCAAACACTATAAACAATTAATACATTATGATACTACTCTATCTATTCCACGAAATTCATGTCAATTCTATTATTTGTGTTTGTCAATGCATGATTTATATGTTAAACATCTTCAATAATTATAAATTAGTTAAAATTATAAATATTATATTAAAAAAGTGTTCTCTAAGATGAATCAAATAAACAAAATCCCATTTGAATATGCTTTTTTTWAAAAAAATATTGGTGAGTGGTGACAACAACATTTAGAAGTTTCTAAATAGTTGTGATTAAGGTCAATTTTTCTTATCACATGTATTTCATGGAACATGTAGAATAGTACTCCAGTAGAATAGTACTCCCTTCGCTCCAATTTATTTTTTACGTTTCCTTTTTTTTATGTTCCCTTTTATTCTTTACGTTTTCATTTTTATACTTTATTTTTTTACCTATTAATGTTACTTTTACGCCTAAAATTTCTCATATTGCCCCTTATTTATTTCCTCTTTATTCTCGGTTTTCCACCCAAATTTATCTCCTCTACTCATTTTTAATTCACTTTAATTTTACTACACATATCTCAAACAAATTAAAAGAATAATACAATTTCCCAGTAATATCAACATATTTTATCCAAATACTAATTTCTCTTAATTGMCGTGCAATTTTACAAACGTAAAAGATAAATTGAAACGGAGGGAGTATATACACTGTGCTATATTTTAGCATAGTTAATAAGGAATAAAATCTAATGCTATCCACGTATTGAATGAGATTTGATATCTTGCATGCCTCCATTTTACGTTATAAATTTAACCAACCTTCCTCATAAGAAATTCATCCACTAAACATTTTAATCATTTTCTTCTATTCACTTACAAAATTAGAAAGGGTGATTAAAACATTTTAACTATGGTAAGTCAAGGCACTCAATTAGCRATAATAATCCCAACTTTATTGGTGATYGTCGGTTTAATTTATTGGTGTCAAAGGCAATGCGAGAAACGTGCACAGAAGAATCAAGAAAACAATGGTACATGAACAATGTACTCATTCAAATCATGAGGAAGTGCAACAACAAAAGGAGCGACAACACTAAACTTAGAAACCTAAGAACATATGACAATTCTAGTAGACATATTGTTATTCCCTTCTTAAGTAAATAAACCTAACATCACTGTAAAGGCATGTCTATTCTAAAGTAATTCTTTCACATTATTGTTCTATTAATTTATGAAGAAATCTCATCATTAATCTTTGTTATTATATAAACGAATTCTACATTGATTGTGTTAGTTTATATCTGTTTAACTCCTCTTTCGTTGCTTATATGCGTTGATCACAACAAGAAAAGATGCGCGGGCGACTGACATAGCGACCGTTTTCGGTCGCTAATGGGATAGCGACCGAAAATCGATTTGTATTCGACCTTTTCCCTCGTCTCTAAAACATTTAGCGACCGAAAATCGATCGTTGACTGATTAGCGACCCGATTTGACTAACAAATTGGAGGAAAAATCGACGAGAAAAAAATTACGACCGAAAAATTCGGTCGCTAATAGCGACCGACTGACCTATCGGTGCTATAGCGACGAATTTTCGTCGCTAATTATCATTTCCTTATTTATTTGGGAGGGAAAAACATTTAGCGACCGAATTTGATCGCTAATTTTTTTAAGGCGAGGGTAATAAAACCCATACCGCCAAAGGTTTAATCCCTTAGAGACTGATTTATCGGTCGCTAATAGGGTATTAGCGACCGATTTTTMGGTCGCTGATTTTTGAGACCGAAAATCGGTCACTAACGGTCTCTAAAAGCGGTCGCGCGAAGTCAAATTTCTAGTTGTGGATGTGTTCACTTTTGAGCCATTTTCTAATGACATATGATTAATTCTTTTGTCGTYTCTTTGACTGTGCTTTATTTGTAAGCTTTGTAGGTTACAAGGATATAATTCCTTATTTATTATATCATTTGAGGTACTATTTGGGAGTTATATAGAGTAGTATGAATGGAGTAGTATGAATGGAGTAGTATGTAGCATATTTAAGAATTGCAAAATAGTATTGTAGACACCCAAAAGTGTCTCCCCAAATTGAATAGTCGATGAAGAAAAGTACGATGTTTCGAAATAGCTCTAATTCTGAAAGTTGTGGTGAAATCCATAAATCTAAACACATTTGCACGAGTTCAATTAAAGTTGAGTTCGAAATCATACACCGAAGGTCCGATCCATTAATAGGCAGAAAGTATTTATTTTAATTATTTTCTATTTTTAGGCTTTCTTCTTTATTTTTAGGATTTTTTAGAATGTTTCTATAGGTTATTTCTATAATTTCCACTTTTCATTTTGTTCATCTCATTTTTATGAGTTCGCTAGTATTTTTAGATTATTTTTTTAGTTTTCTTTGATTTTCTATGATTTTTACAAGTTTTATAAAATGATTTTCGAAAATAAATTCAGAAATTCTTAGATAAATCCAGATAATTCGGGAATGATCTGGAATATTCTAAAAGACTAATCATGTCCACCAAGTTTTATCCAAAAGTGGATAAAGGTTAATTCGGATGACAAATTAGATGCAAAAATACGAATACGAATTCCCGAACGAAAGGTAGATATAATTGGAATTAAACACACAGATCGTTGACGTAGCATGCCACATCAACGAGAACCGTATATATACGAATGTGATGACCATATATACAATTGTTACTCCGTATGCTTAATTCCTAATTCCATTTATCCTACCCCAAAACGCCTATAAATACATGCTCTCAGTGCTTAATCAAACATCAACGAAAATCAGTATTCGATCAACAAAATTCAGTATTCGAAGTGAAATTCATAGCTCTCAAAAGTCTCTCTCTCATTCAAATTCAATCCACAAACACATACCACTCTCAAAATCAAAAGTCCCTCGAGTTCGTTGCAACTTTCGGAGTCGTATCTTTGCGGATTTAGGTACAAATTTTAAGGCTATTCAATCAAACTCTCTCTCTCTCTCTCTCTCTCTCTCTCTCTCTCTCTCTCTCTCTCTTCTCTTGTTATTAATTTTGATTAATATAATACATTAAATTTTGTTTTGCTTTTGGTTCTAAATAATGTAAATTCATTCGTTTTCAATCGTTTTTTTGATTTATCGCAATCGTTTTAATTGTAATTGTCAATGCTAACGATTTTCTTCGTTGTGATAAGCGATTCAATTGGAAGCAAAACTTTTGATACACATCTTTGTTTTCTTTTGTATTGATAGTGATACAAGGTGATTTGATTTGTATATATTTGAGTTTTCAATTCTTGTATATATATTATTCTTGATTCTTATGCACATGACTCTTTCAACTGCTTAATTAAGAACGGAATTTGCTTGACTCACATTGAACTCAGTTTAACTATGGACGAACAGATTTTAGGCACCATATTAATTTGATTAATTCGAAGTAGTCACAATAATTAGGATAGTTAGCGATGCATGCATAATAGAAATCAACTCTTGTAATAATATTAGTTTAGTGTGCCTTTTAAGGTCAAATTGATAGGCTCTTTGAATTCAATGATTATGATTTATGGAACTACAATGAGACCGAGTAGAGGCCGCTACATGCGGGCGGATTGGGTCAAAGATCTTATCCGTACCATGTCCCCGAACTCTGGTTATCAGACCAAACAGTGGGGTCATTAGTTTGGCACTAATATTTCGGGCGTCTGTGATTAACCTGTATAGGCACGGTGGCGATCCCTTCTAGCAACAACACCCCCAACGCACTCACGTGCGGGATCTGTGGCTCAAGCCCACAATTCAAAATCAACGTAGGACGTAGGCCCGATAAGGGCACACACCTACAAATATTCAAAAGTGAACTGAGGCGACAGTGAAAAAATATTATTGGTGCAAAGTATCAAAATTGTAACATACTCTTTTGAACATATCTCACTACACATTTGACACAATGGATCAATGTTATTCTTGTTGTGTTTGAAACTAGACTTAAAATCTTCTGAACAATATATAGTTCACACGCATATAGAGGATGGCTAGAACTCAAAATATAGCCTACGTAAGATGACCTAGGGAAATTGTCACGAGCATATCACATTGGACCTACTCGACTAAAGTACTTTTTGTAATTTCAATTATTTTCAAGTGGTAATAAATATCTTTTAAAGGTATAATTTTAGAGATTTCTGCTTTTATTCTATTGTTAGCCCCCATTTTGAAATTGTCAACAAAAGTTTCAATTCAAGTTGTGTTCTTCAATCTTTGGTTTTGCTTTCATATACTCTCTTTATTTATGAGTGAGAGTAATCAATGACAATAAGTTAGAGTTGTAGTAGAGTTTCTAATAACAAAACAATAGGTTGTATGATCAATTCTTTGTAATTTAATTGATATATATAATTTTTAGATGAAGAAAGGTCAATTAAGGAGTTGATCCAATTAGGTAGTGCTATGTCAATCTTAGGAGTGGAGTAAGCGAGTGACAAGCGGTGGATAGCAAAGCTTCTTGTTGTGTTTCAATCAATAGTACTATTTAGACCATTTTTTTATTTAACAACAAAATCACACAGTATAAAAAGTTTCTTTACAAAGTGATTTTCACATAATTTCCTGGTTTATTTAAATTCAAATTTGGTTAGTTCAAATAAATAAAATTGGATTGAATTAGATAAATTGGACACTCTTTAGTTCATGGTTGTGTGTGTCTCAAAGGGAACGTTCTTTTAACTTGATTCAATAAAAATGAAATGTCCACGCAAAAAAAAAAGGTTAAATGTTATAACTTCATTAACTCTTATTGAAACTTAACTCTCTAGTGAAACTTAACTCTCTAGTCCTTGACTAGTTTCTCCTCTTCCTACTTTTGCTAAAACCTTACTCTTATAGTCTCTCATCTTTATCATTTTTGTCTTCATGGAACACTAAACACTTTTCCATTCAATCATCAACTTATTTGTGAAATATATTCTTTACCCCTCATTATTGTAAACTAAATCACAATATTTTAATCTCTTTATGGAAATTTACAAAGCTAAATTAATATTGTGATTTTTTTTTGAATTTTTAATGGACATATTACAAATTATATTAGAAATTACACATTTGATTTGGATTCCAAACTAATTACTAATATACAATCCACATAATTAAGATTAGAACATTTTCTATTTTTTTAATAAAAGTTAAGGCAAAAACACTACCCCGAGTAGTGTTGTATCAAATAAAAACTGCTACTTGAAGTAGCGATTTTAATTGGGTAAAGCGCTAGATTGTGAATATAAACAAATTATGAGTAAATTATAAACCATGTCATCTCATTGAAATTGCTAATTATGGTAACTAAAAACTACCTTACGACAACGTAGATATGCAGCAGTGCCAAGTGGCTTTTAGGACCACTTATTCTACTCTTTTCACCCCTAATTACGGCCTCATTAGGCCTCAATTTCCTTTATTTATGCCCTTTTGTGCTTCGTGTTTATTTTAGGCTTTTGTGCTTTTGAATGGTTTATATTATTATGTGATTTTGAGCTATATTGTTGCTTTGCATTTGCTTTGACATCTTTATGAGATGTTTGTAGGTGTTTAACAATGATTGGGGAGCACTTGAGGGATTGGAAGAGGTCCATGGAAAGTTGAAGAGGCAACGAGAGAGCTTGAAGTTAAAGAAGGGAAGTGGAATGAAGGGGGCAGATTTATCTGAGCGACTAATTAAACCCCTGCTGCTTTTCTCCTCTAGTCCAGTGAGTTTTCAAAGACCACCCAAATTTTGAGCGACCACTGGTCCACTGCTATATTTTGAGGGGTCACTCTGCGGCAGTATGGGCTTTTAATTTYCCTAATGTTGGCCTTGTTTAGAGGGGGGTATAAATACCCAATTGTACTATTTTCTAGTACACTTTTCCATTTGAAGAAAACCTATTCTTAGCTTTGCATTTTCTATAGAGAGAGAGAGAGAGAGAGAGAGAGAGAGAGAAGGATAAGCTTGTAATAATAGAAATCTTCAATCAATGATCCATTTTCAATCAAGTTTAATTTTGGTAATCAATCTAATTGATCTTCTTATTTGCTTTCTTTAGTTGTTTTCTCTTCTTGCTTACTTGCTTGCTCTAGAATTGTTAGTAGTTTTGTGGTTGCTTGTCACTTGTTAATCCTAGTRTAAATTAACTTCTTATTCATGTTTAGTGTTAGATAATTGCTTTTAACTTGTTAATTTGCTTTCAAAATTATGATTAGTGAGTAGATCTCTTTTCTAGGGTTTATGTGATGGAACTCTTAAATTAATTTGGGGGGGTTATGATTGGCTAACTTAATGTATAAAGGGAAGAGTAATTTGAAGTGTTTTGAAGTTAGGGGTTAGCTTGGGATCGAAGTGAAGCTCCCTGTACTAGTGGTCTTACTATACGTTGTCTATGGGTGTTAAAAGATCATTTTTCATACCTTTAAATTATATGAACTTGAGAATGCATCGAGAGAGGATTTGAATGTTTAAGATAGTGGGTGACTCTTGGAATTTGGTGGTTTAATTGGAGTTTGGGGTTGGTGAGGCCTTAAGGGATACTCTTCATTCTTCGTTTTAGACTCAAGATCTTGATTTTGGGCCCTAGTAGAATGGCAAGAGTATTTGCTTAAATGTTCCCTTCCCTAGGTATACGTTAGATTTAGCAACTCATGGTTACAAGTGGTTTAGAGTTCCAAATAATAATCCCTAGGGTTTTTAGCATTTAATTTCATCTTCTAGTTAATCGTTGTTTATGTTTTGAAAACTTTAAAAATACCCAAGACCCTCAACTAGTTGTTTGAATCGATTTTCGTGGTTCCTCGAGTTCCCTTTACTACAATTTAGGGGTTTATTTGTTAAAGGACCTCAAATGCCTTTATCAAGCGGTAGAGTTAGTTTCCACGGAGTTATGTGTGATGGTTGTTACTTCTAAAAAGGTGGCTGAAATTGTGAAATTGAAAAAAAGAAGAAGTGTGATAGAAGCAACGGGATCAGAGGAAGACGAAGTGGGGATCGAAAGGAAATGAATAGTCTGCTTAATTGATGAATTGAAAAGGTCGGAGAGCTTGTAACATGGAAAACACTACTTTGAATAGCATTTTTGTTAGTAAAAACGCTATTCTAAAAAACAAGCTACAATTTTTTAAAATAAAAATAAAATTTTCTCCAATCCTACGTGGACTGTATTATGGTAATTAGTTTGAAATCCGAAGAAAATGTACAATTTCTTATCGAATTTGGAATATCTATGTAAGAAATTTCATTATTTGCCACAAATAAGAATATATCTCTATTGTATAAGTAGAAGAGTAATGATGTCCCCTCTCTAAAATTACCACACTGCCCCAACTCAAAAAAAAAATAACAATGACAACCAAAAAATTCCTAAAATAAAATTCAGAGAGATATTAAAATCAAAGAATCAAATTTGAAAAGKAGTGAAAAAACTTAGCACTAACCTTCTATAATAGTTTAATTGGAGTACTAATATTTTGGGATGTTAATGAACCGAGAAACTCGTGAACAGCTCGCAAACAAACACAGTCAAAGGTCGGTCAAAACTCAATCATATATAAATAAACGAATCTGAACAAAATTTCTAAGCTCGACTAATAAACAAGCTATGCTCGAATAGGGTTATATTCGGCTCGTTAAAGCTCACGAACAACTCATTCAAGTTCATTATAAGCTTGTTCATAATGATTAAAAACTTGTATTAAGCTCGTTCGTCTTTGAAGTTCAAAGTATATTAATTTATAGTAACAATCATTTAAATGATCGAAATATATAAATCTACTACTTCCTCCGTATCGTTTTAATTGCAACAAACCAAATTTCACGCATTTCGAGGTTGAGATTTAACAATGTAAACAAGCAAATTATTCAAAATAATTTTAACAAAATTAAGAATRATATTATAACTTAATTGTGTTAAAATTATTTTGATTAATTTGCTCGTTTACATTGTTAAATCTCAATCTCGAAATGCGTGAAATTTGGTTTGTTGCAATTAAACAGATACGGAGGAAGTATTAGATATGATAAATTTTTTGCTACAATGTATATTTTAAATTATTTATAGGAAAAATTGCCAACAACTACCTACTTTTTTTCCAACTTTGAAAACAACTACCCACTTTTTTTTTTTTTTTTGAAAACAACTACCCACTTTTTATATATGAGTTTGTGAACCACTACCCACCCCAGATTTCAGGTGACCAAAACCACCCAACACGACGTGGGCCCCACTCTTTGCCTGTTTTCCGGCCAAGCCCCTCCCCTAACAATATGAAATGACCACAATACCCTCCTTTTTATTTCTTTTTTCTTTTTTCTTTCTTCTTCTTTTTTCTTTCTTCTTCCTCCTTGTATTCTGATTCTTTCACTCTCTCTCTCTCTCTCTCTCTTCTATCATCTCTCATCTCATGGTCACTCATTCCAACTCAAATTTCACAATAAAATCTCACAAACACTCACCAAATTCACTCTCAAACTCACTAATCACTCAAATTTCTCACAAAAATCARWWTTTTCGAATTAAACCTAATTTTCTGKGTTTRTTTTCGAAATTTTKGGGGTTTAGGGTTCATGCAATTCGAATTTTGGGGGCTTTTGAGTGCAATTCCGGGCAGAAAATTTGCAATGTGGTTCGAAAATTTTGAGCCCTTGCTCGTGGTTGCTGCTACTCTCGTGCGTCGAAGGGGCGGTGGAAGGGGATTCTAAAGAGCCATATGCCACCATGGATAATGCAGGTACTTACAATGCTCTTCTGGCTACTGGGACGAATTGGTGCACTGGACTTTACAAGTCCCTACAGTTGGAGAGCTGATTAAATCAATGCATCCAAGTCTATTTCTTAATTTGATTGTACAATATTAATAAGCTAATTAAGCAAGCAATCCTAGTCTGTGAAGGGCCACCTGATTCTGAAGCTTCTTTCAAGTACCCGTTTACAGAAGTGGGTCCTCCATAATAGCCCGGATGATGAGAAGAGGGAGGGCYAATATGGAAGACGACCCGAATGCAGCGTACTGATCCATAGCAGCCCTGCTGAGCTTGATGCTCTGCTATYGTCGTTGTTGATGCTTTGCTTTGATTTTGTGTTTGGGGGGTTTTGTTCAATTGATTTTGATTTTGATTTGTGGTTTTAATTGAACAAAGAAATTAAAATGTAGATATGATTGACAATGGAGATGAGAGATGAGAGGAGATAGAGAGTGTGAAAGAAGTCAGAAGAAAGAAAGAAGAAAGAAAGAAGAAAGAAAAAAGAAAAAAATAAATGGAGGGCATAAGGGTCATTTCCAGCATTCCGGTGAGGGATTTGGCCGGAAAACAGGCTTTGGTGGGCCCCACATGCGTTTTGGTGGTTTTATTTCACCTGAAATCAGGGGTGGGTAGTGGTTCGCAAACTTTATGAAAAAAGTGGGTAGTTGTTTT
>SNQN01008470.1:0-22938 GCA_008642245.1 Bassia scoparia | reverse complement strand
GTTTCACAACTTCCAGAGGTAGGTGGATGAGAGTATTATTCCCCCTTACCTCAACTAAACCAACTCCCCGGTCCAATTGGGTCCTCTCCCAAATTGGACCCCAGAGATGGAGGATGATTAGGGTAATGCTATTGCCGTGACGGAGGTGTTTACCCTTATTGGCAAGGCCCGGGGACGTTGGATCCCAATGCTCCCAAGTACCGTGTCGTGCCTCCAATGATTATCAACAAATGAGAGGATGTGACTTTAGAGTGGATCCTGCTTACTCCTATGATCCCGTAGCGACGGGACGTGATAGGAGCACCGCTCCGGTGGTTTGGAGCCACATGGTCCTCCTACCACCCTCCGATACGATTGGGACCCGAGTCGCACTTACACCGAGGATGCTCMACTTGCGGAGGGGTATGACCAATAAGGATGGCCTCTCATTCCACCACAACCCCCACCAATAAGGATCGAGTCTAGTGCGCATTTGTCTAACTTTGCCTTCCCTTTTGGTTGCTTTTTGACCTCCAAAACGAAGTTCCATTCTAGTTGGGGGGAGAGTTCCACAAATGCATCACTTTTGTCGCTTGGTTGTACATATATCTTGTTTATATTGTATATATTGTATATTGGTTTTGTATTATATTGTTTTATTTTGTTTGGAGTTGGTTTTTGCTTATGGAAGCCATAGCTTGGTTGTGAGCCCGATTTTGGGACTCCTGTGCATATTTTGATATGGAAGCGGCTTTTTAATTTTTCTCTAACTCCACCTCTTTATTTATTGTTAATTATGTGGCTAGACTCTAGGATTTTCTTGTATACTTAGAGATACTATCATTTGGGATTATGTGCTTGCGGCGTCGTAAGAGTTGTCCCTACGACGATTTTCGTACTTTTTTTTTCCACGATGGTTGTTAGATTTCCCCTTGAGGTTTATTTGTAGTGTCCTTGACTTCGKTCAAGTTGATTTGGAGTTAATAATGGGATGATAAGGATTGTAGTGTAAATTGTATCTCCAAGTTTTGTTTTCTTTTTCTCCTAGGATTTTTGCTATTTATTGTTGTGCTTGTAAATATGTGTTGTGTGCTTTTTGTGTTTTTAGGCGCAAAGTTGGAAAAAACAAAAAAATCGAAAAATGAAAAAAAGGCCAAAAAGATTTTCTTTTTCTTTTCATTTTCCTTTCCTTTCTTTTCTTTTGTTTTCCTTCTTTTGGTTTTCAAGGCAAAGTGGTAAATTATGTTTTGTGTGATGCATTTGGATTTTGGATGGGATTTTGGTAAATTATGTAAGTGAAATGCAATAGTATTGCAAAGTGTATTCCCAAGTATATTGCAAAAAAAAAAAAAAAACAGATAAATTCCAAAAATATGCACTTTGGGAAAAATAATTCATGTGTAGTGTTTTGTGTGGGAGAAATCAAGTGTGCTATAAACTTGCCTCCCAAGTGTGTGAGTATTCTCAATTAGGGCACCTCAATCCCCAAAGTTTGNTTTCCTTTCTTTTCTTTTGTTTTCCTTCTTTTGGTTTTCAAGGCAAAGTGGTAAATTATGTTTTGTGTGATGCATTTGGATTTTGGATGGGATTTTGGTAAATTATGAAAGTGAAATGCAATAGTATTGCAAAGTGTATTCCCAAGTATATTGCAAAAAAAAAAAACAGATAAATTCCAAAAATATGCACTTTGGGAAAAATAATTCATGTGTAGTGTTTTGTGTGGGAGAAATCAAGTGTGCTATAAACTTGCCTCCCAAGTGTGTGAGTATTCTCAATTAGGGCACCTCAATCCCCAAAGTTTGGTTTTGTGTTTGTAAACTTCACTTGTGTAGGTACGCCATCACATGCCAAATATTTCGATCCTCACCCATCCTTTATCTAATACGTTACAACCCGGAAAGTCCTTTGACCTTAAGAGTTGAGTAACAAAAGGTGGAGGGAGTCACAATCTCTCATTTTGGATGTCTAGTGCAATGTGCTTAAACCTCACTCTTGAAATCTCTCTATGCTATTCTTTGAGCTATGTATTGTCACCAACCTTGGTCTWCTTGAAGCCAAGGAGGATCGGTTTGGAGAGAGGAAGAGAGAAGAATGACTAGATTTATTGCAAGCTTTGAAAGTTACACACAATTTGCGATATCTATTGGACTCTTGTTTGAGTTCTAGTTGGGGGGGACATCTTTTCACCTTATTAGTGTCCCTGAAGTCTAAGGAATCCAATCAAAATCACAGTTTTGTATCTTTATTTTTCTTTTTGTTTTTGTTCTCCCTCTTGTGTTCTTTGTGTTTTTGAAAACATTTGCCTTGATTTCTTCTTATTTATGGAGTTGTGGGACTTCTCTTTGGAAACCCTCACGAGACCATCCTCGTCCTTCTTAGCGATTTGAGTGTTTAAAGGGCTTGTCACTAGTTGCTAAAAGTGACTGTGATTCCTACGAAAGTGAGTTAGTGTATAGTTTTCTTCTTTCATTCTCTTTTTCTTTGCTTTACTTTGCTCGAGGACGGGCAAAGGTCCTAGTTGGGGGGAGAGTTGATAAAATGGTCACATTTAGGCACTTGCTCCTTCCTTATTTTCTCCATTTTGTGTGTTTTTGACATCATTTCACTAACCATTTGCTTAGATTTCCACTTTGTTTAGTTTTACAAACCTTTGTTGGTTTTTAGTGGTTTATATAGGTTTTTCTTAGGTTTTCTCTCTTTTTCTATCTTTGTACACTCAAATACAAGCTTTGGGAGTAATTTGTAAGTTGCCTAGATGTTCACTTGTTGGTGTTAAGCTTTCTAACTCGTTGGTTTGCTTGTGGATGCTTTGGTTGAGACTGAAGGCACTTGAACGTTTGCTCTTACATCTTCTTCGAGCCATATCCTTTTGTATACTTTGAATTTTCAGGTGAGATTTTATGCAATGGAAATTAGACTCCGAGAGCTTTCCAATGGTATATTACAAGCTGCAATCCGATCACCGAGCTAGAAGTTATGGCCGTTGGAAGTTGAGAAGTTCAGCAGTATGTTGCACGCGCGTCCCAGTTTTGCCCGCACATGGTTCCACGCACCTGTATGAAGTCCTTAGTCCGCATGCGCCTCTGCCCGCGCAAGGTCGTCCGTGCCTGCACAACCACTCTTCGGTCCGCACATCTTTGGCCCGCACGCACATCCGCACACGCCCCACCTCGTCCGCGCCTGCAGCTTTTCCAAGAAGGTTTTACTCACGTTCGTRCCTCCCCTGCCCTTCACGCGCACTTGCATATGCATCATCTTCTGCACGCGCGTCTGTAGGGCTTCGCCCCGCCTTAGGAGGGGCGTGACCTCAGCTTCAGTGTCATGGAGTTGAGCCATGGAATCCGCATGTGAATGCGTTGGGTCATATAATGTGTCGTCGAGGGTCGCCACGGAACCTATATGGGGTATTCACGAACGCCCGAAAATTGGGTTGCCAATTTTAAGGCCCCTACGTCCAATGCAGAGATAACCCAGTCTCACCGTGGGATCGAACTCGGGCGGAACACCATGTACGAATCAGTTCTGTACGAACCAGATCCCCGCATGTAGCGGCCCTACCTCGGTCTCATTGTAGTTCCATAAATGCATAACAATTGAATTCAACAGACCTATTGAATTTGATTCTTGAAAGCACACTATTACAGTAGTTGAGTTGCTATTATGTACAAACAACAACTTCATATAGATGGATATAGGCGATCACTTGATTGTTAGTCAATGTTAATAAGTGCTAGAAAACCGGCGTCGTCATGATTATCTGACTTATGTGACCAAGCGATTAAATTCCGGTCTTGTTTAAACAATATATCACAGTTGATAAAAGTATATTATACAAGACATAGAAAACAAAGGTTAGTGAGCATGATAATATATATGTGCGCCCTTCTCACTTGTCACTGCAAACAATCAAAATCGTATAGAACAAACTCAAAGGAATCGCCTTCGATTGAATTGCTAATTGAGACAAAAACACGTTAGTATGACAAATAGTATAAATAAGTGTTAATGCGAAGAAGTTGAAAACCAAAAACCATGAAAACATTGAAAACGTTAAAGAAACCTACATATTTACATGAACGATTAAAAAAGTGAGTTTCTACATTTTTTAATTGAATTAAAACTCATAACATGGTTAAATTAAATTAGAGCAGAGACAAAAGGAATCTACAAAAAAAGTAAAAGATAGGTTTTGATCGTATATCTCAGATCTATCACCCTTATTCGCTTGTTGTTCGAACAGGAATCATGCTTTGAATTAAAAACGAATGTGCTTTTGAATATTTGAGAGAGAGATATAGATGTGTCTCGGACTTGTGTCTGTGAAATGCTCGGAGGGTCAGTGAGGTGTCAAGCTGCTGGAGCGTGTTAAGTGAAGTCTCTCGACATGCAAGCTAGGGCAGGATTTATAGGCACGAGGCAAACGAGGCAAGGCACCTGCGTATATACGCGAGGATGACGTATATACGCTCATGTGGGAGCGTAGATACGCTCATCCTCAGCGTATATACGCTTCTCACTTTCCATAAGATTTTGGCAAGACCGTATACCTTGAAGCTGCGTATTACGCTTGTTATGAGCGTATATACCTGACAGCGTCATAGCGCTCCATACCGCACATACGCTCATACTTTTGCGTTATATATTTTCCAAAACCTCGAAATATTTTTGATTTCCTCCGATTTTTATTCGTATATTCCCTTGATTCGACGCACCTAGAGACCCCTTGCTCTCCAAGCAAGAGGATTCTTAGAATTTCTAAAGGTCCACGTATTTCCGGATATTTCTAATATTCATGTATTTTCGGCGTATATTTGCGTATTTAAACATTGCAAAATCATAGAAAATCATAGAAATCAAGAAAAATAATTTAAAATACTGGCGGATTCAGAAAAATGTGCACACAATGATGGAAAAAGATGAGAATCCGCAGCGTAACTTGTTTGAAACCTTTAAGTTTATCTAAAACAAAGAAAAATTGTTGCCTGTCTTTGACTTTGCTCATAGTTCCGAGTGCGACCTCACGTTATTCCAACTTTTTGTGAGTTCAAGAGCATCTTTTCTGAGTCAAAACAATCTGCGAGACGCGGGTATGTTCATCACGGTACTCATTTGGGAGACTTTCAGGTGTCTACGAAGCCCACTTTGACTTGTCTGGAGAGACGATGGTCTCGTACAGAACGAAAGTTCAAAGTATCGATTCGGGACGGAGAGCAACTCAAGACGTTCTGCGCCCTGAGTTACCCTTTTTGCCCACGGTACCTGCAAACAAGTAGTTTACCTGTAGCCGTGCCCCATGCGGTTGATGTGCTTGTATGTGTCTGAGTCCCTTGAGCGGTCATTCCCCCGTTCGGCTGACTGGAGAAAAGCAGCGCGTCCCATGCTTTCCGAAGAAAGTAGCTTGACTGAAAATGAAGGCCCTAATTCAGGATTAAGGACTACCTTGGTGACGACATAGTTCTGTTTTTATGTCTAGAGATACTTTGCATGCAATGTTGATTGTAACTTGTCCGGTTGATATGAGAGAGGGGCAGGAGTCATTGATTTGAAAGAGTCTTGATTTGAAGGGCCTTGTCTAGGTCTGATTCTAGACATAGTTTAAAGAGTCATTGAATTTGAAAGATCTTGTCTAGTCTGGTTCTAGACATGATTCTGGAGAGAGTCATTGAAGAGCCTGTCTAGGTCTTGTTTAGACAATGATTTGAAGAGTCTTTGAAAGTGGTTGTCTAGGTCTGGTTCAAGACATGGTTTGAAAGTGTCTTATCTAGGTCTGATCTAGACATGATTCTGAGAGAGTCATTGAAGGAGTCTTGCTAGGATCTGTTCTGACATGATTTGAGAGTGTCTTGTCTAGGTCTGATTCTAGACATGATTGAGAGTGTCTTTTAAAGAGGTCTTTGTCTAGTCTGGTCTAGACATGATCTGAGAGTGTCTTTGAATTTGAAGGAGTCTTGTCTAGTCTGTTCTAGACATGATCTAGATGGTCTTGTCTAGGTCTGATTTGACATGATTTGAAGTGTCTTGTCTAGGTCTGATTCTAGACAATGATTTGAAAGAGCCTTTGATTTTGAAAGAGTCTAGTCTAGGTCTGGTTCTAGACATGGTCTGAGAGTGTCGTCTGAATTTGAAAGAGTCTAGTCTAGGTCTGGTTCAGAACTGATTTGAAAGTGTCTTGTCTAGTCTGATTCTAGACATGATTTGAAAGTGACTTTGAAATTGAAAGAGTCCAGTCTAGGTCTGGTTCTAGACATGAAAGGACGATACTAGAGTCTAAATCCTATACCAAGTGCCAATTGAAGAGTGTCATTTGAAGAGTGACTTAGAGAAAGTGACATTTGGACGTGACTGACTTAACAATGGCGAGACAGTGACTTTGATTGGAAAGAGGACAGGGTCCAAAAGTGATTCAGGATTTCCACTTGATAGCAATAGACTTACACGTAATAGGGCCTTAGGAGACAAGAAGCCCCCAACTGGAAATTAAGGAGCCATGATGACAACGAGCCCCAGCGAGACTTTGAGACAACGTGGTTTACGGCTTAGAGTCAACATAGAAAGTAGATAGATTGTGTGGATGAGTTCCCCAACAAGATGTACTGACCCAAAGTCAGGTGTTTATCTTCTTTGGGATTGAGTCAATGAGTCCTTGAAGGTGACCAAAGAATAGGCTATGGTTCGAGAAATAAAAAGGGTCAAATTTGTGACTAGGGGTCAAAGATGTGGCTAGACGCGAGGTTGGCTAATGATGTTGGTTCAAACATGAGTCTATGTGAGGTTCTAAACTGGCAAAACCCTTAAAAAGCTCGTTTTGGCATAGTGCCTGGAGGATCTTTCTGTTGTTTCTTCCTTATGACTGGGTGGATTCGGCTATGTTGCTCTAATGCATTCTATGAGTTTATACTGCCGTCATGTTGATGGCGCTGCGATCCCTGCACTGGCTGGCTGGTGAAGAGTGCTCGAGGTAATTTTCATCGACTTTACCGCCTTGTTTGTACTTGATTTGCTTCTGTTGCCCGACCCTATTAGTTGTACTTGTAGTTCTAGGCTTACGAGTAATTTTCACGCATGGGCTTGGTGCCTAAGCTAGACCCTCATGCACAGCCCACTAGATGGCCTTTGATGATGCGATGGATGCCCCGAGACACTMTGTCTTGGACTGGTGGTCTTCAGCAGCTGAGGAGGATTCTTCGCCGCCTGAACCGAGCTGAGGTGAGTTGCGCTGCACTTTACTTCTATGCTTTTATTGAATGCTCTGTGATTTTAACCACGTTTTATTGCAGGTGGAGTTGCGCTCATGGAGGCGAGTGGGGAATGCGAAGCCGAGGAGGTTCGCTGCAGCGACCGAGCTTGCTAAAAGGCGGTGCCTCTTTTTAGGACCTCAAGGGCCTGTCTGGTACCTTGGGGAGCGTGTAGTGAGGCACCATATCTTTTCTGAGCCTGCAGTGCCTCAAGATCCTCAAGTCACCACGATGGATGAGGAGCTGTTGGTCTCCACGTTGTCCAACAACTTGAGTCATGCCGAGGCAGTGGAGTACCATCTCCTGCTTGATGAAAGGGTCAGGACGCCTATGCGCATTTCGTGGAGGAGCGACAGGCCCCCCGAGTCGAGCTAGTTGTGCATTTGCTTTTCCTTAGTTGTGCACTAACTTCGACTTGGCTTGTGCAGCCTGATTATGACCTCGGTGAAATCCCCTTTGCCAACTTGACGATTCGTCCTAGCTTTGATGAGTTCCTTGAGCTTGCTCCTCCGGCTGCTAGGCGTGTTCGGAACTCGATGCTCCCTAGAGCTGGTTAGGTAGGGGATGTTTTGTTTTCTTGATTCTGTCTTTACATGCCAATACTAACTCATGTGCTGACTTGCTTGATTTGCGAAATAGATGCCTCGGACAAGCGTCATGAGGCTACTAGGAGTGATCGATGCTTGGAGACACTCCTACTATGAACTGAAAGACTCGATAAGTGCACCAAATCTCGTAATTTCAATGCTTTGCAAGGTCAGGAAACCGTCTTTGACTTGGAAATCCTTTGCAGGTTCGTTAGAGCGACGATGAGGATGTTGATGACGACAGCGATGCATAGATGAGACCGGTCCCTAATCGGGGTGGAGCTTCGACTTCCCGTTCTCAGCCTGGACCCTCCTCTTAGTTTACCATACTGGGAACCTCTGCTGTAGTTTTTTTCCCTGATGAGTTACAGGACGAGTCTACCTTGTAGGTGCTAGCGTCACTTGGTTTTTCGACGTATCGTGAGCAGTAGATGTACCTGTCACCTATAGGGAAGGGGGTTTACTCTAGCTTTGCATTTGTTTATTTTTTTTACTTAGCTTAGACCTGCCTAGACTTTTGCTTAACACTCGACTTAAGTCGACTCTGGCTTAGACTCGAGTGTTTGTGTAAATATGACTAGACTTGTGCACGACTCTAGACATAGCTCGTTTTTGTAATTCCGAGCTTTGATTACAATTGCAAAAGGCAACTTGCTAACTATATGCGATGCATATAATTAAACTTCTAAGACTACAGCGATCGTCTTGTGTTGTTGTGTATGTTGTGTTGCGTTGTTGAGGCGAATGTCGGCTCGTTCCCCCTTGAAAATGTAGGGAAGGACCTAGGTTAGACCAGGAATTGGTTGCCATCATGCGTAGGAGCAGCTAGAAGGAGCAAAATCGGCCAAAAATAGCTCAAACTAGGCGTAATGACGCCCAAAATCGAGCCATTTTTGCTCGAAATTTGATTTTTGGCAAGTTTGTTCGGCCTTATTGCTCATAAATAGGGGTTTGTGCACGCCCTAATTCATTACAGCCTCCTTGGTGCTTTAGACTTCATTTAATTCATTACCTCAAAGAATTTGCAACAAATCAAATGGAGAGAAACTTCGCTAATGCTTTGAATGATGTGCTTCGAAGCTTGGATGCTCGTGAAAGGGAGGACCTTGCAAGGCTGAATTGTGATGTGCTCTTGACTTTAAGGTATGTAAGTCTCGATACAAACCTTCTTTATGCTGCTATAAGCCTATGRGACCCACTGACGCATTGCTTCCGTCTTYGAGACAAGGAAATTGTTCGTTTGCCTTAGGAACTTGGTGCTAATATTGTCTGGCCTGTTGTAAGTATCCCTTGTAACCCTAATACTGTTGATCGCTTTGTTGATGAATATGAGTGATACTTGAGACTTAGTCCACCTGTTTCAGGACGCATAGTCCATGGTTATGAAATTCACTTGCTTCCCTTAGTTGATTATATTGCTAGTGATGCTTCTTGTCGTAGAATTTATCATAGACATGCAATTATTATTTGCTTGTTTGCACATTTCTTATTTGTCCATGGCAAGCCAAATTTTGGTCATGCTAGCATTATTTCTATTGTTGAGCAATGTTAGGCTAACCGTAMCCCTATGCCGTTGTGCACGGGGGAGTTATTCATGATGCTTATCTGGATGCCCTGTTTTGTTGCAGGTACAGTATTTTTGTCTGAATATTTGCAAAATAGTGCATTTATACAAATATTATTGCTTGTTTATTGATGCAATGACTAAATATTGCGCATGTTGCTGCTTCATGACAGATCTGGCTGATGGAGCGTTTGAGCCTAGTTGAGGCGCCCCAAAATCCTGTCAAATATTCTACTAAGGGATTCTTTTCCCGTAAGAGGGTCCATGTCAACAAATCTCAACATGAGTAGATTCTTATCCATGTTGACAGTGGCATTCTCTTGCGGTGGCCTGTCCCTTGGTAGGGTATTAGGAGTATGGTGCATACTCGCTTTTCTTCATATGTGCGTGTGGCTAGCTTGACTGCGTTGACCTTATATATCTTAAATACACTAGTACGACAAGAGATATAGTTGATGGACACGATGTGAAACTTGTATATGTCAATGGTTCTGAAGGGGAAGTCATTTGTAGTCTTATTATCATTCTATGTTTTATAATTTGTGTTTCATCATACTATATCTTATGTTGACTTCTATCAATAATTCTTTTTTGSAATTTTCTCTTGTTTAAAAGCTATTACATCATTTGGCTCTAAAAGAAGTCATTTTATAAGAATAAATGATAAATAATGGTTGAGGACAAGAGGTCACAATGGATAGATGATTCAAGGAAAGAGGAACGAGAGGCTTGAGATCCATTTTTAGATGAATTCATTGATAAGTTGTTATAGTATCTAACTTGAGAGCCTTGAGAAAAGAACTTGTTGGTTGAAACTTTTTAAATTGTAATATATTATATAAATTGCTTGTACAAGTGTATGTTTTGTTTTATATCTTTTTTCATACTCTATTGTATCCCCCCCCCCCTTTTTTTTTCCTTACAAATTTTTGTTTGTATATCTTAGGTTTATAATTCACCGAGACATGTTCTTTTACCAACGAAGAGATTCATGAGATTTGTGGCAAGTGGGAAGACTATTTCACAAACACAATCAGGCTGACGTAGTAGTGACTTTCTTCATCTTYWTTTTTCCTTTTTGGCATAGCACACGTATAGTATAATTCAATATGTTTTGATTTTTTTATTCGGATCGGAGTTTGAGAAGTTAGAGTTCTATATTTTGTGGAATTTCGTAATTGAATATACACAAGTTTTATTATAATTATAGATTAATCGAGATACCAAAGAAATTCTCCCAAAATTTCCTCTTCATTTTTTGATTTATTAATTTATTATTATTTTTTCTCATGAAATTGCAATTGTGGGGAAATAATTTTTTTAAAAAAAATGTTTAACACCATTTGCTGCGGTTCATGATATATATTACATCAAATAGCAATGTTATTTGCTGCAAATGTACAAATAAAATGCAACAAATAAGGTTGGTATTTTCTGCGATTGTACTATAAAATGCAGCAAAAAACAACCTTATTTGTTGCATTTTATTGCTGTAACCGCAACAAATAACAACCTTATTTGGTGCGGAATAAGAAATGCAGCAAATGTGTTTATTTACATTTGCTGCTCTGGCATTTGCTGCAGTTATAAAAATGCAGCAAATAATCCTTTTTCAACCGCAGCAAATTTGATTTTTTCTACTAGTGTTGGCATATGTTCACATTTGCCTTTTGGAAGCCAGTATGAGTTGCCATATGTTCACATCAGTCTTTATCTTCTTCAACTGTTTGATGATGAGATTCTCTTCTTGTGGAGGAGGTGATGGATGTGGTGTGACTTAAGCATTTGGTTGGTCAGTGGGAGTGTTGAGTCGACCTGACCTAGTGAGAACTTGAACCTCCTTTGACTTGGAGGAAGGTGCGGAACCATAGAGGGCTTCAAAGACTACGTTCTCTTCCTAGAAGGTAGTAGTGAACGTATTCCGAACATCCTATCCCCATTTATGTAAAAATTTTCATCATCGCTATCCCATATGCCATTAACATGATGGAAGAGGTGCGACACGACCAACTGAGAAAACGGTTGTCTCAYTGGTGSAATGAGAGCGGTAGGATCAAAGGAATCCTCGTCTTCTCCTATCATGGACACTTGGGCATGTTGGTTAGAGCCTTTGAGAGGAAAGGGGAGACGGCCACTACCTATCAAGTCTTGGACTGCTTCCCTCAACGTATGACATTCTTCAGTGTTATGGCTATGTCCTCTGTGGTCTTTGCAAAACTTGTCTATGCTCCACTTAGGAGACCTTTTCTCCAAAGGAGGATTAGGAGCCTTTTGGTGTAATGAAGCCAATCGCCTTGAGGTGCTCAAGGGCTTGGGCTTAAGGCATGCCTATCCTAGTGTATTTGTGCTTGTTGCGAATAACAGGTGTCTTCACCACAGTCTTGTTTTTCAGAGAATCATCGATCTTCTTCATTGCTTTGTTCATGTGAGAAGTGATGACCGCCACCGTATTGGTCGTTGGCTTTGGTTCAGCGTCATTCTCGCTGACTGATTCTTGCAAATTGTTGCCTGGAGAAGTTACTTCTCCTTTGGACATAACCTAGTCTACGTAGTGCTTAAGGATGCCATGGACCACTTCCTCAAGAATTTCGAGGACCTAGGGTCTCATTCAAGTCAGCTAAAGTCAAGTCCATTCGCGCGTCTTCACTATCCATTAGTGCAATGGTGTTGATTGGCGGAGTGCTGCTGGAAAACCGTAGAACGAACCATGTGTCTATGAGCTCAACCGTTGGTGCCTACCCTGTTTGCACATGAACCAAAAGTTAAGTTCCATGTTGAATCAACCTGTGATGCAATGCATGTCTTAGGGGTGATCATTCCCTTGCCTRTTGAATGACTAAWAAAATGTAAGAAGTGCATGAACGTTGGAAATTCGTCTTTTGCCTTTYATTTTCATTTTCACTTTTTTGACACTATTTTTTTCGTTTTTTTGTTTTTGTCTCTTTTTTTTAAAGGCGAAGATCAAAGTTTCGACGTCCGTTTACAATTGTATGACTCAAAAAGACGTAATGCCTAATGATTCTAGTTTGCAACCACTTCGACATTACGACGCCTAAGGAATGATCACCTTGCTATATGAGCACAATTACATGACTCAATGACTTGTTTGTTATGAATGAAAAGCTAGGGTCATTAGTCTAAAAGCACATAGCACGTTGTCACGCTAGCATGAACCCTATATGCAAATGAAAAAACAAAAGTCCAGCCACCTAGAGTAAGTTGCTACGTTATCGAACAGGTCAGTAAAGGTGTCCAAAAGGATCCCATGATTAGGCTCAGAAAGATCTTTAACACATTCAGCCCGCTGTGATGATCAAAGGAGGTCTAAACCATTACGACTTAGTAATGCACGCAGCCGCGCGTCATGGTGGGGATGGGCATCAAGCTTAAGAGTTGGTTACATAGGTAGTGCACAAGCGCCAATCTTAAGCAAGCGCCCCCTGTCKTGTGTCAAGTGTAGACCACACTTATATGAGACGTGATGCCTAGAAAACGGAAACTCAATGCCAACGACCTAAGTTCCGTGTAATGTAGGATGCCTAAAATACAATGTCGTCTTAAGGACGSTGAAATCGCATAATAATTCGAGTATTGCCCACACATCACTAAAGGTAATAGCTTTAGTGAATTCCCCAGTGAAGTCGCCAGAAAACTATACGGGCGTCGGGGCGTCACCGAGCCGAACTGGGTCCGGTCCCTTTGCTCCGGGGGACACAATTTAAGGGCGGCTCGGTTTGTTTGCTAGAATTGAATTCTTATTTTTGCATATTGTGAGTATACCTGGAGTTGTGTGTTTATACTCGAAATGAATAGAGGAAGTCCCCATCGCACTTCTTTTGGGAAGCTGCGGAACCCGTTTTAAGCCTTGCTTATAATTGCATAAAGCAAGGCGAAGGACTCCGTGTCTGGTAGTGCACCAAAGGTTTGGATTAGGGGACATTGGTAAGGGTGAAGTAGTGCACAACACCCCCACGCATCTAGCGGCCTCTACTCAATTATTGCGAATTCATTGTCCTAAAGACAACAACAAACAATTTTCCGTTTTAAACCCTAAGCATGAAAAATTACTAGGCGGGTTATTTAATAGAATACTATGCATATAGTGTCTATTTTGTAGTGGAATGTGTTGTTAATTCTWTATTCCAGGAGCCTAATCCCAGTTGTCCATAGTTATCTTAGTAGTTGTGAAACATGAAATTTGCAGGCCTTTGTTAAAGCATATTATATGTGTGAGACAAGCACGCAAGCATTCAAATTACATAGATAGTCGAATTTCTAAACAAGCATGCAAAAGGGGGTTTAGAATTGAGACATTGGCCTCAAACCTACCTCGCAACACGATGTCGAAGACCAAGGACGCTGCTTCAGACCCTTAGGAAMCCTTGTCAAACCTTTAGAACCCTTGAAAAMCTCCTAGATCTATTGCAAAAGAAACTTTGAATATGCTTTTATGTGTTTGAATTATTTTTGAAAGTGTTTGAGAGTGTTTAAGTGTTTGTGAGAGAGAATGAGAGAGAGAGAGAGTCGGACGAGTGAGAGAGAATGTCTGTCAAAAGATCGTGAAATGAATAGAAGAGTTCCCTATTTATAGGCAAGGGTCGAAATYGGCCAAAAACAGGCAAGTTTTGGGCGCAATTACGCCCAAAACTGGGCGTCATCACACCCAAAACTTGGCGCAATTGCGCCTAGTATCAACCTGGATTTTGGCCGATTTTGCTTGCCTCGAATAGCGTGATTGCGATGAAATAACATCGTGATATAATCATACGTGATTTTATACGACTATCATCTGATATTATTGCGATCGCGTCGGATATTATTGCGATATTCGAGGTTGCTTTACCTCGAATAGCAAGATTGTAATGAAATAACATCCTAATATAATCGTCTAAAATATATACGTGATTTTATACGATTATAGTTGATCTTACTGCAATTATGGCTGATATTATCACGATGCTCGGGATTTTCGGCTTCCTCGGGACGCGTGTCTCGAGGCGAAGTATCCCGGGATGGCYCGCTTTGCTCGGTTTTGCGTTTTTTCTTAAGAAATTCATAAATATTAAACGATAATWGGAACAATTATGGAAATAATATGTAAAAATTTCTTGTGAAAAATAGTGTGTTGTGCTAAAATTTCGTGAATTTTTGAATTGTTTTCATAATTTAATTAATTATGGAAAAATTAATTAAATTGTTGAATATCTCGAAAAAATTTTAAAAATGTTTACAAAAATTCTGAAAAATTATAGAAAAATGTTTAAAATAAGTTAAAATTATTTGAAAATTAAAACTTATTTTTTGAGGTGCTAAATACCTGGAAGAGGTGTTCGGTGCAAGGGAATCTGCCTTTTTTGCCTGATAGGGTCCTAGCTMTCTCGATTTGACTTGTGTGTTGTGAGGGGTGTCTTATCATTGGCCATTTTGGGCTAGGGACAAATCTATGTATCTACAGTTTGATTCATGTTTGTTCAATTCTAGTGAGGACTTGAGGGGACTTGGGTTTGAGCTTGAATTGGGAGAGTTGGATGATTTGGGAAATGATTCTAACCACATTTTCAAACTAAGATTCCATACTGGAGATGGGCACAACTAGCGTCTCCAAGGTGTTTTAGCATAATTTGATTTTCCAAAGTCTTGTTCCTAGTTCTACAATTAATTTAGCTTTCAAAAAATTTCTCAATTCAAAGTTTGTTTTGTTTACCAATTTAGATAGTTTGAACTTAAACACTTCTGGATTCCTTCCTTGAGGTTCGACCCATTCACTACTACAAAAATGGACAAAAACATCACTTTTAAGAAATCGGTTAATCCATATCACTGGGTTCTTACCTTAAGAAACCTGGTATTCCCAATAACTGGTCTCTTAAATCCAACTAAGAGACCGGTGTAAAAAAACGCATCTCTTAAATGAAGGTAAGAGACCGGATTTATAAAAACCGGTCTCCTATCCTAATTAATGCTTTTTTTATTATTTTTAATTTACAATTCATACTACATACACGCAACACGCCTCACCTACTTCCCTTTACTTACCCCTCACCTACCAATAGTCCCATACCATTCTCCTCCTCACGACAACCTCTCACCTCCCATTCTCTCTCCTCTACGGCGATTTTTATTTCATTTGTTTGCACGGCGCTTGTTGGATTCCCCCTTGAGGTTAATTTGAAGTGTCCTTGACTTCGGTTAAGTTTATTTGGAATTGATAAGGGGATGATAAGGATTATAGTGTAAATTGTATCTCCAAGATTTTCCTCATTTTCCTAGGATTTTCCTATTTACTATTGTGCTTGTATATATGTGTTGTTTGCTTTTTGAGTTTTTAGGTACAAAGTTGGAAAAATCACAAAAAAAAATTGAAAAATACTAAAAAGGCCAAAAAGATTYTCTTTTCTTTTTCCTTTCTTTTTCCTTTCTTTTCTTTCCTTTTATTTTTCTTTCTTTTTGGTTTTCAAGGGAAAGTGGTAAATTTTATTTTGTGTGATGGATTTGGATATTGGATGAGATTTGAGTTTTAAGAAACTAATTTTCCTCCCAACGAAGAGTCTAGGAAGGTCTAACGTTTCAAAATCACTATCCTTTTCAAAATTCAAGTCATGAAACTCTCTTCATAGGAATTCTTTTGATTGGCACGCTTTAAAAGAAAGCCATGAGATCCTTTCAAGGTGGTGAGCTTTCTAGCCAAGCCAGGAGTAGCTTAGTTAATGATAGGAAGCCTTCCTTGGTGATTTTTGTGTTTACATTGAGACCTTGTGAGTTGTGTGAATTCTTTGAGAGCGAAGTAGGCACATACAAGTCAAAATTCCACAAAAATTGAGTGTTTGCACTAGAGTCCTTCCTTGACTATTTGCTTGTGACTTTTCGAGATCTAGAYTGAGCTACTTGAGGAGTGATAAGGCATTCATTAAGGGTTTTGGGTTCAAATTATTTTTCCCTTTTTCATTTAACTTTTTTATTTCCTTTTCCACATACGTATTTAGGAATAAATTTTGGGTTTTCGTTTACCATTGGACCCCCTTTGAGCTTTCCTATCCTTGTTAGCSMCATTACGTACTCTTAACCAAATTTTCACATGTTTTGACCTTTAGAAGACAAGTCCAATGTGCTTAAACCTCACTCTTAAAATCTCTCTACGCTAKTCTTTGAGCTCTTTCTTTGAGCTATGTGTTGTCACCAAGTTTGGTTTACTTGAAGCCAAGGAGGGTCGCTTTGGAGAGAGGAAGAGAGTGGAATGACTTGATTTATTGCAAGCTTTGAAAGTTGCACACAATTTGTGATATCTATTTGACTCTTGTTTGATTTCTAGTTGGGGAAACATCATTTCTCCTTATTAGCGTCCCCAAAAGTCCAAGAAATCCAATCCAAGGCACATTTTTATTTTTCTTTCTTCATTTTTCTTTTTCTTTTTGTTTTTGTTTTTCCATTTGTGTTCCTTGTGTTCCACTTGTGCAATGGTATGCCATTGATTCTTGAGTTGTGGTCTGCTTGTTTAATCATCTTCTTCTTCAATAATCACAATGTGCGGTGTGGGTTTTTCTCCCGGTACTCCGATTTTCCACGATAAATCTTGTCTATTCACTCATTTATGCTTTGTTTGCTTGATTTCTTGCTTTTACATCTTTTGGTAAATCTTTGGTTGGCTAAGGTGTATCAATAATTAGTTGAACACGATTTTTAATCCCCAACATTTGGTATCAGAGACGGAGTTGTCGGAACTGTCCAGGGTGGTATTTTTCGGGGTCGTGGGTGGTTTTGTGTTTGGTTARACTAGTTGCATGTGATTGGAAACCCTAAATTAAAAATGGAAGAGGGTAAAATAGGATCGTGGTGTTGGATGGGAAAGATTTCATCTTTTGGAAAGTGCAAATAGAGGATTATTTGTATCAAAAGGATCTTTATCAACCACTTGACAAGAAGAAACCTAGCGGGATGAATGAGTAGGTATGGAAAGTCATGGACAAAAAAGCACTAGGAGTTGTGAGATTCACATTAACTAAGATTGTAGCTTTTAATGTGAAGGATGAGAAAAAAAACGGTGGGGTTAAACAAGACTTTATCGAGCATGTATGAGAAGCCATTGGTGGTGATCAAAGTGTACTTGATGTGTCGGTTGTTCGATCTGAAGATGAAAGTTGGAKGCTCGGCTCGACTGCATAACGAATTTAATTCGATATTAGGCTACTTATCTTCGGGAAAGATAAATTTTGATGATGAGGTTAAGGCATTGATCTTATTGTTACCACTACCTTTGTCATGGGAGACGGTAGTTGCCATGATTAGCAGCTCTTGTGGGAAAGGAAATTTAAAGTGTGATGATGTACAGGATTTGATCTTGAGTGAGATAACTCAAATAAAGGATTTGGAGATGTCATCTAATGAGGTCTATGTATGTGATAAATGGAGTAGGGGACGAGAAAAAGGTTGGAGTTCAAAGGGCCAGGGACGATCGAAAAGCAGAGGGTCGGGCAGATCAAATCAAACAAGGTTGAATTGATTTGAATACGGTGAGACAGGGCATTTCAAGCGAAATTGTCCATTATCGATGACGAAGTATGATTTGGAGGCTTTAGTGGTAAGCACGAGTTGCTCGTCAGGGTCTTGGGTCCTTAATTTAGGTTCTTCATTTCACTCTACTTCTTGTAGAAAAACAAAAGCTACAAGTGGCTGATAGTTGCGTAAACCTGACTGAAAGTGGAAGATGGTGTGCCAGGAGAGTCAAAGGTTATATGAAGAGGAGATTCATCTTTGCTTGTCTTAACAGCTTAGTTTATGGGATTTGGAGACAAAGGAACAATGCCTTGTGGTATGGATGTTTGGTACATCCGCATGTAATGGTCAACTCTCTAATTACTGAAGTAAAATTAATAACAAGCTATTTTTGCAAAGATTAAAATGGATGCTATTAGGTTTTTGTAGCAGATTTAGTGTTTTCTAGAGTGTAGTTGTAGATGATTGATCTTCCTTTAGGTACCCTTCCTAGAAGGTTCCCTTTTTGTTTGATAATAATCCTTATAGCTTCTCTCATTAAGGGTTTTATGTATCCTTGTTGCCTTATTGGACAGTTTGGTGTTGTTATAAGCTTGTATGACTTTGTTTATTGTTGTGCTTAATGATATTTTCTTACTTTTACTCAAAAAAAAAAAATGAGACACAATGGGATATATTTAAACAGTAAATTCATTTCTTAAATTTGAAATAATTTAAAATTTTAAGACAAAATTATTACACATCATTTTAGACAATGAACATTTGATTTAACCTGTTCTCTTTATTTTAAATTTCCTAAATATAACCCTGAGAGTTGTTTAATATTTTCCATGGTTTAATATATTATTTAGATAAACATTGAGTCATAGATAATTTTAATATTTTATATATTTATCTCTCTATCTAAATTTTATCTAGATATAAATCTAATTTCTAGGTTTTATTGTTTGTTTTTACTATGTTAGCAAATCAATATTTAATTTTTCTAATTTTTTTATAACTAATGCACTCCATACAAGGTTTTCTTTTACGTCAATTTTGCAATTTTTTTAAAATTTATTTTTTAATTCTTTATAAATTAATGTTGCTTACATTATCTATTCATTGTGAGCTTGACACATGAGATAACGTGCAGTAATGATTAAATCAGCTTCAGTTTGTTTTAATATATAGTTAGCTGTAAATGCATGCTTAATAGAGTAATCGAMCATTAGAAAATATGCTCCATCAAATATGTGTAATTTTTAATTAAAAGAGAATTAATTATAGGGAAATTATTCCATGTAACCCTGTACTTTACGATTTTTTTCCCAAAATAGCCCTGCACTTTCCACCCCTTATTTTGATAGTCCTTAACTTGTAAAATTGAGTTTTTTAAATTCTTTTTAAACAGAAAATAGACAACATTAGTTTCACGTATTTTCTTCTCTTCCCTTTTTTCTAACCACACCACGATCACTACCGCTTGGTCCTTCTCCTCCCCCTCTTCTCACAAATCTACTTATTTCACTATCTTTTRATCTTCTTAATAACACATCAAAGAAACTATTAATTACAACAAAAAGAGAAGAACATTGAAGTAAAACCATTAAACCTGCTTCTTACTTATTTGTTAGCGCCTAGGCCTCTTCCCTACAGTTTTAGCCTTCCACCCCTATTCCCCTAATTTAAACACCACCCCCCTCGCTGCCTTACTCCACTTCCCATTTGTTGCAACCCTCGAACATGATCCTGATCAACAGTAGGAGTGTGACATCGACCAATACTCGATGATGTTAATGCTTCTTGGACGAAGGCTCGATCATGGGCTATTGGCGTGGTCGATTCACTACAAGAAATTTGCTTAATACCTACCGCTAAAAGTAGTAGGTAATTCGCGAAAACGATAGGTAAAGCGATTACCTACCGTTTATGGTAGGTACAGTGTGGTAAGTATTAAGCTGGTGGGTATTTCCGAAATTACCGACCATTTAGCGGTAGGTATTTTTACCTACCACTATTTACCTAGWTACCCACCAATTGCGTAGTAGGTAAATACCCACCACACTTACATAGTAGGTAAATACCTACCAATTGCGTAGTAGGTAATTATCTACCAACCTATTGGTAGGTAATTACCTACTGTTAAGTGATAGGTATTTATGTATATACACAGTAGGTAATTAATTAGAGCATGGCTTGAAAATCTAAAATAGGTGTGCGGTAGGTAATTACCCCTACAAATGTGATAGGTATTATAAATTAATGTAGGTAATTAAATCACGGCTTTAGCTTGTAATTAGTAAATAATAACATCTTGTTTTATCATTAGGGATTATTTCATACTTAAATCGAAAAACTGGTAAAAACACATATATAATATAATAATAATAATTAAATAATAATAATATAATAATATAATAATAAATAATATAATAATAATATATAATAATAATAATAATAATATAATAATAATAATATAATAATAATAATAAATAATAATAATAATAATAATAATAATTAATATATATATAATAATAATAATAATAATAATAATAATAATAATAATATAATATATAATAATAATAATAATAATAATATAATAATAATATAATAATAATAAATAATAATAATTGGAACTTCTTGGCTTCTGTTCTCTCCTGGTCTTGGATTCCTCCTTTATTTGTTCACTGGGTCATCGGCTTGCATTTCTTCTGTTAGCTTCTCTATGTTGATAAATGGTTTCCTTCGATTTCCTTTTCGAGCTCAGAAGGGTTTGAGGCTGGGGGATCCTATGTCCCTTTTCTCTTTGCCTTAGGGATGGAGTACCTTTCTCTCGATGTTTCAAAGTGATGGCCAGGATCCTAATTTCAATTTTCATCCTAGATGTGAAAGCTGGGAATCACTCACCTGATGTTTGCGAATGATTACTCCTTTTCTCTCGAGCAGATATTGGTTCTATTCAACTCTTGTATCAAGATTTTACTACTTTTTCCCGCACTTCAGGTTTGGGTGGCCAATTTGACAAAAAGTGATCTCTATTTGGTGGTACTTCACAAGAGGATCAACTTTCTTATTAGTTTGCTTGTTGGTATGCCTATTTGTTCTTTGCCTTTTAGGCACTTGGGAGTTCCCCATCTTTTAAGAAGCTTTGTTATAATGATGTAAGAGCCTCATTGAGAAGATCACTGTCGGATTAGGTGGTTTGGACCACAAGATTTCCTTTCTTATGCAGGGCGATTGCAGCTTATTAGAGGTGTGGTTTTCAGTATGCAGACTTATTGGGCACAAATCTTCGTGTTGCCTAAGAAAGTCATTAAGGAGATTGAGTCTATGTGTAGGCTTTTCTTATGGACTGGGAAAGTTAGTCCTTCAAAGAAAGCCCTTGTTGCCTGGAGTCATCTTTCCCTCCCTAGAGTTTCGGGTGGTTGGAACATTATCCTTTTGAGCCTTTGGAATCAGGTTGCTATTGCTAAACTTTTATGGGATCTAGCTCATAAAGAGGACAAGCTCTGGGTGAGGTGGGTTCATACCTACTATGTTAAGAAATGTGACCTGTGGAGTATGCCAGTTCCTGCCAATTGTTCATGGGTAGTTCGGAAAATTCTGGACAAAAGGGAGTTGATTGATAGTTGTGGAGGATGGGCCACTTTTATTCGGTATGGGAAGCTTTCTACTCGTCAGCTTTATTCTTATATTCGGCCCAAAGCTCCTAAAGTCAGTTGGCGGAGACTTATYTGTAACAATGGTGCTAGTCCTAAAAGTGTGTTTATTCTTTGGTTGGCCCTTGTTGATAGATTGAGAACTGCAGACAAGCTTCAAAAGTGGAATCTCTCTATATCTGCTGGTTGTGAAATGTGCCATTTGGCTGATGAGTCTGTCTCCCACCTCTTTTTTAATTGTCCCTTATCTTTGCAGGTGTGGAGTAGTGTGCTCCGTCACTATGTATCCATTAGGTCAGTGTTATCTTGGGCGGATGAGGTGGCTATAGCTTTGAAAGCTGCTAAGAAAACTGACCCTGTTAGTTGTTCTTATGTTAGATGTTTTACTGAGTGTGTTTATGCTTTGTGSTGCAATAGGAACTCTGTAATTTTTAGACAGGAGCATCACTCAGTTGAGCATGTTGTAAGTCTTATTGACTTTCGTGTGGCTTCGAGGGCTTAATTGCTCTTGTAGGTTTGTGAGCTTGGGGCCTGTCCAAGCCTTGGGGTTCTTGTTTGTCTAGTCTTGGATGCTTTGTATTCTTCACCCTTCCTAGAAGGTGGGGGAATATAAAGTGGAGACTTGGTTTGTACTGTTACACTTTGGTAATAAAATCTTTCATTTACCAAAAAAAAAATTAATAATAATAATAATAATACCATTAATAATGATAATGATTTACAAAAAAGTTTGGGCTAGTGTTTGAAAATTCACCAAACCTAACTATAGAAGCATTAAGTTGGCAATGTTAGTTGTCCAGAAGGGCAATAATACCTCTATTCCAAATCTAATTAAGTTGAAGCTTGGACTTGCATGGTTGCCCACATAGAGAGCTTTCAACTTCTTCATCAATTCAAATTCGTTGTAGACTTTCCTCCATCACTAGTTCACTACTCTCCTTTYGTTACATAAGACGCTCTTTCTTCAATTCTTCATCAGTAGTAGTAGTACTAGTGCACCTTAAATCACCTCCTCTTCATACTCTTCCTACAATAAAGCATAAACTTAGTATAAATAAAAGAATTCAATTCCACACAAAAAACAATAGAGATTTCTTCGTAAGATTTCCACTAAGAACGCAATAGTTGATCAAACCTATATATATTTCAATGCATAACATGAAACACATAAATATAACATTTTAGTACATACCAATTCTACAAAAAATTCGACAGAGATTCCTTAGTAGTAGGAACACAACAGTTTATAATTGTAGACACCTGAAAGTGTCTCCCCAAAAGAGTAATCAGTGATGAAACATATCGCGTCTCGCGATTGTTTCGACTTAGAAAAGACGCTTTGAACTCACAAAAGTTGGAAATACGTGAGGTCATACTCGGAACTATTGAGCAAAGAACAAATAAAAGGGGCAAAAACATTTTCTTTTATTTATTTTAATTAT
>SNQN01008469.1:0-29021 GCA_008642245.1 Bassia scoparia | reverse complement strand
TGTAGGGCTTCAACCCCTTCAGGGGTTGGCCTCAGCTTTAGTGTCATGGAATTGAGCCATGGAATCCTCATGTGAATGCGTTGGGGTGTGTTGTCGAATTGAGGGGATCGCCACCGTGCCTATACAGGTTAATCACGGACGCCCGAAACATTGGTGCCAAACTAATGGCCCCATAGATAGGTCCAGTAACCAGATTGTGGGTTCGGGGACATGGTACAGACTAGATCTTTGACCCAATTCGCCCGTATGTAGCGGCCTCTACTCGGTCTCATTGTAGTTCCATAAGTCATAATTATTGAATACACATAGCCTATCGATTTGACCCTGAAGGCGCACTAACCTAATATCACTAAAAATAGTAGGTTACTATTAATGAAGAAAAATTAGTGAGCTAGTTATTCTAAGTGACCACTTTGAATTATGTCAATGTTATTGGTGCCTAAACCGGTTGTCCAAATTATCTGACTTTATGTGACCATGTTATGATTAAGCAAAAAAATCTTGTATTATAAAGAGAATTTAGTCTCTTGCAAAACATAATCACATTATACAAATAAAGATCCATGGAGATTAACATGCACTGCAAAAGGAAAAAGCACGCCAAAACCTAACCATATTACATAGATCAACCTAAAACTACTAAGTCGGTTTCTAGCAAATTTTAGTTTGGTTATAGTACTCGAAATTGAATTAAGCATAGTGTTGAAATGGGATATTGAACATTGAAAGTGATATTGGATTATTCTCGAACTCGAAATTGAATTACAACATATTTTTGCAAACATACAAAGATTGAATAATTTATGAATAGAATTAAGCGATTATGAAATAAGAGTCTCAGAGTTGATACCGTGTATGCGGCGGTCGAAACGTTATTGAATTACACGCAAAGTGTCACTTGAATTGAATTTGAATTGAATGAAACTATAATGTGTTGGATGGAGTTTGGATATGCATAGAAGTTTTTTGAAAAGGGCAAAGAGGGAGTTCAGCAGTGATTTCCGCTCTCTGAAGAGTGAGGCAATGAGGGTATTTATAGGCACGAAAAACCAAAGACGAGCATATATAYGCTCCTCTGATATTCCGAGCATATATACGCTCGAGTATCATAGGAGCATCTATACGCTCGAGTATCCTGATACTCATTCCAATTCCCTTGATATTCCAAGCATATACGATCCTAGGAGCGTATATACGCTCACGTATTTTCAGGATTATACAAAATTTTCTTTGATTTTCTTTGGTTTTAGATGAATCTAGACACCCCTTTTGTAAGAAATATGGTTTTAGGGGGTTCTAAAACATTCCATGTATTTTTTCGGTATTTTTAAAGTATTTTCTGATTTTTATGTATTTTTTGTGCATTTTGATTTTTGTAAATATTGTAAAATTCATAGTAAATTATAGAAAAATCGGAAAAATAAATTAAAAATACTGGTGAACTCAGAAAAATGATTGGAAATTATGAAGATCACCAATATAAATTATTTTAAAAATCTTAAAACTAAATAGAAAATTAAAAAAAAGATATAAATAAAAGAAAATACATTTTTTTGCCTAGTTGAGATTTGAATTAGCATGGAGGAATGATATGAGGCTTAGAAAAGAATGGGTGTGAGGTGACACTTGAGCATAATTCGCAAACAGACCTATTGCAATACAGTACAATCATCATAGACTTTCGGGAACTAAATGAAGCACCGAATTATGTGTCTACACTAACAATAATAATTACATATCAAATTAGTTTATTCATTCTGTTCTTAAGAAAAAACAAATAAAAAGTACCTGAAGTCCTCGATTCCAGGATCACAGAAGTAGTATGTACTAGGTGCATCTATCTGTGCATTTTATATATCCATTGAATTATATAAACAAGGCATTGAACAGAACCAAAACAAGTTGACAATTCCATGTTTCAATCGTTTTAATATTTTATTTTTAACATTTTAGTATTTTTCATCGGCACCATATTCGCAAGAGGAGATTGATGATGTTCGTGATATCTGGTGCAACTACTTCATCATCATTTGTGTGTAGTTTCTATTGGGATTTTAGTATTATATTTAAACTAACTAATTATGAATTCTAATTTTGTCGTATTTATGTAATGAATAATGTCGGAATCGAAATGTGATTATTTGGAATATTGTTAGATAATGAATTAGATACGGAATCGAAATATATATGGTGTTTGAATATTTTTATAATTATTTTAAATAATTGATTTTTTATATATTGGTATGACAACATTATGAATTTATTGATAAAAATAATTTATATCCTAACAGCATCGCTATGTTTGTAACATTGGACACATTAGTATATCTGTGTGTCCCCATATTGTAGTGTTGGTCACGTTAGCTTACCTAACGTGTCCCCTCTCAGCTAACTTGGACATATTAGTCTACTAATGTGTCCCTTTTATGTACATTGGACACATTAGGTACCTAACGTGTCGCTTCTTATATAACTTTGGCTCATTAAGCTACCTACGTGTCCTTCTTATGTAACGGTAGACACGTTAGTACCTAACGTGTCCTTCTTATGTAACGTTTTACACGTTAGGTACCTAACGTGTCCTTCTTATGTACGTTGGACACGTTCTGTAGGGCTTCGCCCGCCTTAGGGGCGTGACCATGAGAAATATGAAAACAATATTATTATGTACGCCATCCTCACTTGTCATTGCAATCAAATTATTGTTGTTTAGATCGAATAAAACGATAAATCGAATAAAACGATTCGTGAAGATGGCTATACAAAACACAAAGAGAATGTTAGTAATGACTAGCAACAATAAACATAAGATGAAAATAAAAGGTTACAATGAAATACGAAAGTGAACACATTAACCCTACTTATTTACATGAATCAAATAAAAATGACGTTTCTACATTGTGTTGATTTATTGAAACTCGAATAATAATTAGTCAAATTAAAGTGACAAAAGGAATTAAGTAGAGTCAAAAAGATGTTTTAGGTGAGTAATCTCAGATTTATACTGATTTCGCTTGTTGAATCGGACATAATCGATGCTTAGAACTCAAGAACGAATGTGGTTTAGAGTGTTTGAGAGAGTGAGAAGAGAATACACAATTAGGACAGAGAGAGACAGAATAAACGTGTGTTCGGAAGTGAGGCACGGCAGCACGTATTTATAGCACGAGGGGAAAACGAGGGAAAAAAACCTGCGTATAACGCAGGGAGAGCTGCGTATATACGCAGGTCCTGCGTATTACGCAGAGGGCTCTTATATACGCAGGCTTGCGTATATGCGCAAGCCTCCTGCGTATATATTTTTTCCAAAACTCGAAATTTATTTTGATTTCTCCATTTTATTTCCGTGATTTTGCCTTGATTCGACGACCTGACACCCTTGCTCTCCAAGCAAGGGTATTAGAGTGTTTCTAGAAGGTTCACGTTTCCGGTATTTCTGTGTATTTTGTAATTTTTTTGTATTTTTGCAATAAAAAATTATAAAAATCATAGAAAAATGTAGAAAAATCAGAAATATTAATCTCTAAAAAATACTGGTGAACTCAGAAAAATGTGAAGAGTGTGATGAAAAGTGGAATGATGTGAGATCACCACTATAATTATTTTAAAAAAACTAAAATAGAAAGAACCTAAAAATAGAAAATAATTAAAATAATATAAAGAAATGTTTTTGCCCTTTTTATTTGTCCTTTGCTCAATAGTTCTGAGTATACCCCACGTATTTTCAACTTTTGTGAGTTCAAAGCATCTTTTCTAAGTCGAAACATCGCGAGAGCGCGGTATGTTTCATCACTGATTACTCTTTTGGGGAGACACTTTTAGGTGTTCTACAGAAGCCCACTTTGACTGAGTCTGGAGAGACGATAGTCTCGTAGACGAAAGTCAAAGTATTCGATTCGGGACGGAGAGCAACTCAAGACGTTCTGCGATCCTGGTCACTTTTTTTCGCCGGTACCTGCAAAACAAGGTTAGTATTACTGTAGCCGTGTCCCGTGCGGTGAGTCTTCGAGCAATCATTCTTCGTTCGGTGACTGGGAGAATGCAGGCGCGTCCATGCTTTCGAGGAAATGAGCATTGACTTGAAAATGATAGCCCTAATTCAGGATTAAGGACTACCTTGGTGACGACATAGGTTTTTTTTTTATGTCTAGCGAAATTTGCATGCAATGTTTGACTTGTAACTTGTGACCTTGATATTGAGAGAGGGGCAAGATGCATTGAATTAGAATTTGAAAGAGTCTTTGAATTTGAAGGGTCTTGTTAGGTCTCGGGTTCTAGACATGATTTGAGTGAGCCTTTGAATTTGAAAGGGTCTGTCTAGGTCTGGTTCTAGACAAGGTTTGAGAGAGTCATTGAATTTGAAAGGGTCTTGTCTAGGTCTGGTTCTAGCATGGTTGAGAGAGTCATTGAATTTGAAGGGGTCTTGTCTAGGTCTGGTTCTAGACATGGTTTGAGAGAGTCATTGAATTTGAAGGGGTCTTGTCTAGGTCTGGTTCTAGACATGATTTGAGAGAGTCATTGAATTTGAAAGGGCCTTGTCTAGGTCTGGTACTAGAATGGTTTGAGAGAGTCATTGAATTTGGAGGGCCTTGTCTAGGTCTGGCTCTAGACATGATTTGAGAGAGTCCTTGAAAGGACCTTGTCTAGGTCTGGTTCAAGACATGATTTAGGAGAGTCTTTGAAAGGGCCTGTGCTAGGTCTGGTTCAAGACATGATTTGAAGGGCCTATTAGAAAGTGCTGCTTGAAAAGTGACTCAGAGAAAGGTGACATTTGGACGAGACTATGGCTTGACTCGGACGTGACTTGAGCTTGAATTTGAACTTGAACTTGACATCGACTTGACTTAACAACGGCGAGGCAGTGACTTGTGATTGAAAGTGAAAGGGTTATAAACGAATTTTTCATGATTTTGACTTGATAGCAATAGACTTGAACACGTAATAGGGCCTTAGGAGACAGAAGCCCCAACGCGAAATTAAGGGCCATGTGGTGACGAGCCCCCAGCGAGACTTTGGGACATATGTAGTTTACGGCTTAGAGTCAACATAGGGAAGGTGATAGATTGTATGGATGAGTTCCCAACAGATGTACTAACCAAAAGGTCAGGTGGCTTTACTTCTCGGGATTGAGTCATGAGTCCTTGAAGGTGACCAAAGAATGAGCTATGGTTCGAGAAATAAAAAGGGTCAAATTTGTGGCTAAGGGTCAAAGATGTGGCTAGATGCGAGGTTGGCTAATGATGTCGGTTCAAACATGAGTCTATGTCAGGTTCTAGACTGGCAAAACCATATCAAATTCTTAGCAAGTCAAGAGCATCAAAGGCCTCAAACAATTTAATGTTAATGGCGGTCGAACCTCGAGAAGAGGCTTCCTACGTATCCTTACGGAATCAGAAGCGTAGTTCTAATGATGATTTAGACAGTGCCTCGTGTGAGAGGGCTTTTGTGGTTGTAATGTGAGGCTGTGGTTTGAGGGTTGAAAAGGCTTGATGTTTATGAAGTGAACCCGGTGCGTAGTGTGCTTTTTGGACTCTTGCTTTTTATTTGCATCTGGGCTTTTGAGCTTTGGATTTGCATTTTGATGACTTTTGTATAACTGCATTGAACTTTGATTTTTTCTTTTTTTTTTCTTTTGCCCATTTTATCTTCCTTTTTTTCTTGCTTTTTTTTTTTGCACGTGTCTTTCCTACGCACCGTTTGGTCCAAAGGGTTAGGTAGATGTGGGTGATGAAAGAAAGATAGGCTAATGATAGTGTTTGGGCTCAAGGGTCGCAAGGATTTTGATTTGATGTGACAAAGGGAATGGAAGGAAGAGGTCATTTTGTGGAGCTGTGAAAGAAGGCCTCTCTTGGCATTGTTCAATTTCAATAATTAAATCAGTATAGATTAAACCAATTGTTGCCAAATGAGTGTTGAGACTTGCATAGAATTAGAAAATAATATTGCAAAAACAAATAATCATTTTATTGCTGAATGAAAACTGAACATACATGGCTTATTTTAAGAGACTACATAGCCTAAAAGACAGTGAATTGAAATGGACATATAGCTAGGACTAGGACTCTATGACTCAATCTAGAGAAGCCGCGCAGATCGATGACCCCGCCTTGGGGTGATCATGAGGCTTTGATGGTAGTGGTGTTTATGTTTTTCCAGTTGAACCAAGGAGGTATAGGATTAGGCTTTTTTGGGATGATGGAGGGTCAAGAGACATGGGCTTTGTGGAGAGGGATTTGTTTGGACTTCTTGCCTCTTTGGGCCTATCACGGGGATCGTGACTGAAATTCCGACTTAGTGGACCCGACACTGCTTTTTGAAATGGATAAAGTTTGAGGATGGATTTTGAAACTGGACTTGAATGGGCTAGACCTAATTCTAATTTAAGGTGCTAGAATCGAGAAGATTCAACCAAAGATGGGCCTATTTCAGAATTAAGGACCTCTTAGACCTACGAGCCACTTGAAATTGAATGGGCTAGCCTTGAATCCAAGTTCCTAGGGTTGAGTCTATGATCGAACCTAGTTCAGTTTTATAGGTTGAAGTTGAGGCGAACCTAATTCAGATTCAAGGCTCTTGGGTTTAAATTGAATTGAAGCTCAATTCAGATCTAAGGTTGAATGAACCTAATTCAGGTTTAAGGTTCAAAAGGTCGAATCTAAGTCCGATTTAAGATTCTTGGATTGGGATCGAATTGAGTTTGAAATTGAATTGGATTGAATGGCCTAATGGATCATCGAACTTCATGTCTTGAACCATAGATTGAGGGACTGGGCTTAGTTGGGGTTAAGAATTTGGACTGAATGGAGAGTCACAAGTTAACAAGCACATTGATTGAAACACAAACCGATTTATTCACCTAAGGTCAGTGTATGTGTGTAGTGTGTGCGGCTTGGTTAAGTCTGATATGTGTACCACGCCTAAGAGTAGAGTTGGTCCAATTTACACCCAACACATTGGTGATAGTATGGCGATACCCCTTATAACACGCATCCAGTAACACGTGCATACGCGACATGGGGGATAGGACTTACTTAGCCATGTGATCCATTAACCACATGCACCAGAGGTAAAATCCCCCTTAAGGTGATCTCGAGCATAGAACATGGCCCATATTGAGACCAAGGTGCCTAAGACTTGACCCTATTCGAAGGGTCACAAACAAATATTCAATTGATTATGAATATGGAACTACGAGACTTTCAAGTCTGTCCACTCACCAATGGTGATTATCCCTAGTGAAGTCGCCAAAACTGTAGGGCTTCGCCCGCCTTAGGGGGCGTGACCTTAGCTTCAGTGTCATAGAATTGAGCCATGGAATCCGCATGTGAATGAGTTGGGGTGTGTTGTCGAATTGAGGGGATCGCCACCGTGCCTATATAGGTTATTCACGGACGCCCGAAACATTGGGCCAAACTAGTGGCCCCACAAATAGGTCCAGTAACCAAAGTGTGGGTTCGGGACATGGTACGGATTGAATCAGTACCCAATCTGCCCGCATGTAGCGGCCTCAATCGGTCTCATTGTAGTTCCATAAATCATAACAATTGAATTCAAAGAGCCTATTGAACTGATCTTGAAAGCGCAAATCTAATATTATTAGGTGAGTTGCTATTATGTACAAGCAATGACTTCTATAATGGACAAGGCGATCGCTTCATTGTTAGTCAATATTAACAGGTGCTTAGAAAACCGGTCGTCCATGATTATCTGACTTTAATGTGATACGCAATTGAATTCCGGTCTTGTTCAAGCAGTATATACAGTGTGATAGAAAATTAAATACAATATGGATACATCGACCATGAGAAATATGAAAAACCATATAATATATGTACGCCATCCTCACTTGTCACTGCAATCAAATTATTGTTAGTTTAGATCGAATAAACGATTAAATCGAATAAAACGATTCGTTGAAGATGGCTAACAAACACAAGAGAATGTTAGTAATGACTATCAACAATAAACATAGCAATGAAAATAAAGGTACAATGAAATTAATGAAAGTGAACATTAACCCTACTTATTTACATGAATCAAATTAAAAGTGAGTTCTACATTATGTTGATTTAATTGAAACTCGCAATAATAATTAGTCAAATTAAAAGTGAAAAAGGAATTAAGTAGAGTAAAAGATGTTTTAGGTGAGTAATCTCAGATTTATACCCTGATTTCGCTTGTTGAATCGACAAAATCGATGCTTAGAACTCAAGAACGAATGTGTTTAGAGTGTTTGAGAGAGTGAGAGAGAGAATACACAAGTTAGGGACAGAGAGAGACAGAATAAACTTGTGTCCGTTGAAAATCGTGTGTGTGTTCGGAATGAGCAAGGCAGGCACGTATTTATAGCACGAGGGGAAAAACGAGGGAAAAAACCCTGCGTATTCGTAGGAGAGCTGCGTATATACACAGGTGGCCTGCGTATATAACAGGTGGCTGCGTATATACGCAGGTCGCGTATTACGCAGGCCTTTGCGTATATACGCAAGCCTCTGCGTATATATTTTTTCAAAACTCGAAATATTTTGATTTCCTCGATTTTATTTCGTGATTTGCCTTGATTCGACGCACCTAGACACCCTTGCTCTCCAAGCAAGAGTTCTAGAGTGTTCTAGAAGGTTCCACGTATTTCCGGAGTATTTTCTGTGTATTTTGTATTTTTTTTGTATTTTCTGCGTATAAAACTTATAAAATCATAGAAAAATGTGAAAAATCAGAAAAATAATCTAAAAATACTGGTGAACTCAGAAAAATGTGAAGAGTGTGATGAAAAGTGGAAATGATGGAGATCACAATATAAATTATTTTTAAAAATCCTAAAAATAGAAAAGAAAACTAAAATAGAAAATAATTAAATAAATAAAAGAAAATGTTTTGCCCTTTTATTTGTCTTTGCTCAATAGTTTCGAGAGTATGACCCCACGTATTTTCAACTTTTGTGAGTTCAAAGCATCTTTTCTAAGTCGAAACAATCGCGAGACGCGGTATGTTTCATCACTGATTACTCTTTTGGGGAGACACTTTTAGGTGTCTACAGTTACCATCTTATGTAACGTTGGATACATTAGGTACCTAACGTGTCTCTTCTATTGTAACGTTTGACACATTAACCTACCTAACTACGTGTCCCTTCTAATGTAACGTTTGACACATTAACCTACCTAACGTCTCCCTTCTTATGTAACGTTGGACACCTTAGCCTACATAATGTATCCCTCCTTATGTAACATTGGACACGTTAGGTTCTTATCATGTCCCATTTTATGTAAAGTTTGACACATTAGCCTAACGTGTCCCTGCTTATATAATGTAGGACATGTTAGGTTATCTAATGTTTCTCCTCTTATATAACCTTGGACACATTATCCCAACTAAGGTCATCTTAACCTAAGGCTATCGTGTTCCTTCTTAGCATTGAGCCGACACGTATACATACCTAACGCGTCCCTAGGGAAAGGACACGTATACATACCTAACGCGTCCTTGGTGGCTACCACGTCCCCTCAAATTAGTCACGATAGGCCATTTAGAGGGGACACGATAGGTGTTTTTTGTAGTAGTGTATCCTAGTTACAATGACACTCGACACTCAACCCAAGTGTGCTAATTTTTGACTTGAACTCACAAACACTCGCAACTTAACTCACAATTGTTACCCAATCACCAACCCCTTCGTTGGTGATTCATGCAACACAATGCAAATCTCACAATTTACTCACTCGATGAGTTTATAAGAGTATATGATCGCTCAATATGCGCACTTGTGTGTTTTGAATCTTACTTGCTTGATCTAGACTTAAGGAATTTTTCTTTCTCTAAAAAATAACTCTTTGAAGAACGTGGAGAGAAGTCGCAATGTGAGTATGTATGCTTTGAATATTCATAGATAAAGTCCTAGTAATTACTTGATATTGAAACCCTAAAACATGTAAGATACCCATACGAATATTCTTACATATTTTAGGAAAGTCTCACAAGATATTATTTCATACTTGACAAAATAATATCTCGTGTTACCTTAATTCCAACACAAGTAGTTACCTAAATATTTTGAACATAAATCCTCTCCAGATCATCTTCAAGTTTCCAAAATTCGTTTTAAGAAAACTTTCCAAAAATCTTTTCTTGCTCGACAAGATGATTCGTGCTGTGAAAACAGTAGAACTTTTTTCCCAATTGTTAGTGTCAAATTCAACAGACCAACTTGTCTAGTTGCTTTCAACCCTCCGAAAGAAATAGCCCTTTGTCATCAATCAATAATACAAACATTTATCAAACATACTCATGCACTTATACAACAAGAAGACTTATTCTAACCGTAGAACTAATCTTCATTTGTTCTTCAACTTCTCGAAGCTTCCCTTGATTTTCATTATGAACTTGATCTTCTCGAGTCTACCTTGAAGGACTCTCTTGCTTGAAGAGTTGAAATTCCCATCTATCAAACACATAAAACATTTTTCACAATATAACTTGTTAGCATACTGTCACTTTCTTTCAAGTGACCAAGAATAGTTCCTCAACTGTTAAGATTAGCTGTATTCATCATATCAATATACATGTTTTTGCAACTGTTTGTCATCACACAAAACACTAAGGAACTCAACAATTCCCCCTTTTTGATGATGACAAACTCTATGAGAAGTTCCTGCAAACAACAAGTTATATGCAACAACAACTCTACCACAAAGAGACTATTTTTTTACTTTTTGATTTTTTAAAAAAAAAATTTGGTGAAACTGCTAACTAACTTGGCTATTTCCTATGAAAGCATAAAACAAACCATCCAGAATCATATTTTGTAAGAGAATCATCTAGATTTTTATTGAATCACTACAATAATTTCAAACTGACTCAATCTAAGCTAGACTAAGACTTACAGAACTTCTAATTAATTTCCCCCTTTTGGCATCATTAAAAAGTAATCACAAATTAGTAAGAACATGCACAAAGTATCGTTTTCATCCTAAGGGTAGCAACAACTACCACTTCATATCATCAAACTGCAAAGCCTGTTAGTTTCGCAATTCACAATCCCAAAACAAGCAAACAGGTAGAGCAATAGTTCAGTAGAGTCAAACAAGAACCAAATTACATGAACAAAGTTTTGTAGTAAAATGGCATAAGAAAACAGACAACCAAAACTAGTTCAAAGATACGGGAGAGGGAGAGAAAGTTAGAACATATCATCATTCATCATCATCATCATCCTCTTCATCCTTCATCACCTCCTCTGTAGCATCTGGGTCAGAATCTTTATCATCCTCATCAGCTTTAGGCTTATCATCATCTTCATCCTAACTCCCTTCTTCAAAAGAAATAGCGGATTCCTCGAGGTCAATCTCTTCATCATCCTCATCCTACTTCTCAACTGATCCCTTAACACCAAAAACTTGACCAGTAGCAACAGTAGATGTCTTTCCAACAGTAGCAGAAACAATAGTTTGAACAATTAGAGCAGTCTGAACCTTCTAACTAGTTGCAGCAACAACTACTTGTTCTGTAGTTCCCCTAGCCTTCATCTAAGCAATCCAATCTCTAGAAAACATTTCGCTAGTCTCATTCAGCTTCACTTCTAAACTCTCTTGTCTCTTAGTGATAGGAGTGGTCAAACTATGCACCATCTTAAGCAACTAATCTAGTGTCTTGTCTTGCTTATCAATCTTAGCAATCAATGGAGAAAGCACAATAGTTGTAGATGTCTCCTCTACTTTTCTATTCTTAGTAGCAGGCTTCTTCTTAACTGGAGTCTCTTCAATATTGCATAGCATATCACCATTGATATCCAATCCCTGTGGCGCAGTATCTTTATAGAGAATTTCTGTGCAAGGATGGTGTCACCACTGAGAGTCAATTCTTCTTTCATCAAGATCCCTTAAATGAGAGACTCATAAGCCAGGGAGTGAGAGAGAGCAGTCTTACAGTTCATCATATGCTCAATCTTGAGGGCAGGAAAATTAGTCTTCACATTTTTCATCATCAAATAGATAAGGACCATATCCATGATCCACACAGAACCTCTACCCTCTGACTTAGGAATCAACACCTTGTGACAAATAGAATGCAAGTACCTCATAACTGGTTCCCTRAGACTAGTGGACTTAAACCCTTTCCTAGTCYTGATCACTCWATCAAACAGAAACTTCAYAATTTCATCATTACCTACACCAGCAAYAGTAGGCCAACCATCTGAACTRTATCCAGCAAAACCATCTCTAAGCACATTCATAAATTCAGCCACTGAAGCAACAGACACACACACATCTTTACCATACACAGTATTGACCAAACTCATATCAGGATATAGAAACAGATTATTGTAAATCTCTTTCACAGGCTCAACATAGGCTTTCTTTACAATCCTAACATAATTCAACCAGCCTTGAAACACTAAAATCTATTACACTTTAGATAAAGCAAGGATATTCTTGCTTTACCTCTTGGTTCCCTTAGGGGTACTAGTGTAATGTTCAGCTTCCTGCATTGCCTTGCCCTTGTCCTCAATCTTTCCAAGAGAATCTCGAGTGGAATTTCTCACCAAAACACTAGTAACTCCAGCAGCCTACCTCACCAGTCAGAATCACATCATCATCACTTTCCTCTTCTTCCTAATTCCCTTCGAGAGGCTTTATGAACTCGGACTCAAGAACTTCAACAAGGTTTTTGGTAGTTGATCCCTGTTCCTTCTCTGATTCTTGAACCTCAGCCAATTCAAAGCTGGGATTTTTAACAGTGAGAGAAGGAGTAGGTTTCGCGATTTTAGGGTTAGGGTTTATGGAAGTTGGATTTTGTGATGATGGTGATAATGTGGGTTTAAGTGGTGGTGGAAGAGGTTGCATGGTGGCTGGTACTTGAGTAGCAGTGGTGTTAGAGTACGACTGTTCGGGATGGAGGTGGTGGTGTTGTTGAGGTGGTTGTTTTTGTGGTTTCAATGGAGGATTCAGATTTCTCTATCGGAATATACACAAAGCAATCAAGGAGTTAAGGGAAGTGAAGTGCTTGGCAGTTATGTAAAAAAAGTGAAGGTGCAAGGGAATTAACTTCCCAAAAATACCTTACCTTACCAAAACATGTGGCACGTGTTAGTGGATTGGAGCCCACTAACTATGATTTTTTCCAAATATACAAAAATTGAACTGCACAAATATCCATCTAGTAGTAGTTAAGAATATTCGATTAATTCTTCCCAAAACCTTGAGTATTTGACAAGAACATATACGTGGCCATCTACTATTCTCCTGTACTATTTCATCACCCCAAACTATTCACCTCTTCCGGGCAACTTAGTTCACTTCAACTGTTCATGCTTCATAATGGTACAAATAGAATCAACAAAGTTATGTGCAATATATGCATCCATGAACACTATTCTAGCCAATAATCGAGGGAAAACAAAAAGAAGCCTTTCACCTAAATCTAACTAAACCTAACAAGACTCTTAACCTACAAAAAGACACTCTACGCAATGGTTTTGCAATGATATCAACAAGCTCATCTTTACTCTTACAAAATAGAAACTCCACATTTACCTATCTCCACATTATCCCTAAGGAAGTGGTGTATGACTTCAATATGTTTTGTCTTGGAGTGCTGCACAGGATTCTTAGAAATGTTAATTGCACTTGTCACTACTAGAATTTCTCCTAAGGGCGACTGAAACTATCGACCGTAAAAAAATCGATCGGTAACACCCTCTTTCTTTTCCTCACAACTCTCTCTCTCTCTCCTCACCCTTATCTCTTAACCCCTTATTTAGATCTCACTCTTTCTGCTCACCCTTATTCACATCTCACTCTCTCTCTTCACCCTTACTCCATTTCTCTTCACCTTTACTCCATCTCCCTCATATTGCCACCACCGCAACCGCACCACGCCTCCACGACCGTCCACCACCCTCCACCGCCGTCCGATCTTCTCGAAGGTATGTTTTTATTTATTTTTTGATTTTTTGTCTCCTGATTCTTGTAGATCTATTTTTTTGATTTTTGATTTCGTTTTTTTTTWAATTTTTGATTTCATTCGTTTTTGTTTTGATTCAGTTTTTTTGGTTCTCGATTTCGATTAAATTATTTTTTATTTTGTTTTTTTTATTTAGAATTTTGTTTTGATTTTTTTTTTCGAATTTCTGTTTTTTTCGATTTTAAACGCCCTTTTGCTTCCCTCGAAGATGCCTGCGAAAGGTTTTTTCTTGATCTCATTGTTTGATTTTGTGTTGTGTTTACAATTTTGTGTTTTTATGTTGATAATGTAATTGATATCAAACGAAATGCGACTGTTGCAGGAAACAATTATGCATGTAATTCTAGTATGTTAATTATGTAGGGTTTGTGTGAGAGGAGGAATACTGTTGATATATTTCTCTTAATGTTAATTTTTGTTGAAGGGAAAAAAAATAATTTATAAAGGTTTTTCGTTGTGAAAAATTGCTATTTAGGGTGGGTTTAATTTTTTGGGGTCAAACATTGTGTCTTTTTCTTCATGCTTATTATAATGGTTTGAAAAGCTTATTTGAAATATTGCATAAACTCTTAACCTTAGGTTTTATTGATTAGTACTATTGCTGTTTGATTTTGGAGGAAATGATCTTCAATTGATTGGTTTATGTTTGATTCTAACACTTGTTGAATCGGAAATCTTATATCCATTCGAATGTTTGCTGGTTATATTGGCATAAACTGTAAACGCAATGTACATTAGGGAAACATTGTTAAATAGCTCAACTTCTTGTATTAGCTGAACTGATTTAGATTTGCATGACTGGCATTATTTTTCATAGGCGAAGATGAAACCAAGGGAAGGTCTAGAGCTTTAGGAAGATTTTTATCGGCTACTTTTGCCGATTTGCCAGGGCCTAAATTACATTGGGAGCAGATGCCATCAGCTCCTGTGGCACGTCCAGATGGGGCTGCCATACAGATTAAGGATCTTTTGTACGTCTTTGCTTGTTATGGAAACATTAATTTGGTGAGTCTTTGTAGCCTTTTAGCATGTTTATGTATTGCCGTATTGGCGTTTGCTGCTATGGGGTGTATGTGCATCTAATTGTCTAAAGTATCTGGAACGTGTCTTGGACTCTTATTATTTAATTACAGTATCATTAGAAATTGCATTATTCAACTATCTACTAAGTGTGTTATATGATTGAAAGCTACTGTCTCTCCTAAAGGCTAAAAGCTTCTCCAGGGATGGAACCAAGGAGGGGATGAGGAGGGCCAAAAAAATTTTGTTTCATATTTTATTATATGTATCACAAAGTTTTGTTTAAAYCATTAATAGATAGTGTAGCACTATAGCTGAATGATAACTTTTTCACATACTAAATCCTCTAATAAGAAAGATTTAGTTTGGCCATTAAGTTACTCCTTATGAGAAATGGTTTTTACTTCATTTTCTTGGCTGCTATCATTCTTTTTAGCTCTTCTATTTCGGATTATTGAACTTTTTTCCCTTTTTGGTATCTATTGGTCTAAGACTCTAAGTCATCTCTTCTTATCCATCAAGGGAGAAGATATAATTGGATTTGTTCACAAAATTTCATTTGGTGATCCATCCTAGGATATAAACTATATATTGACTCTAATGTGTGGTTGACTTTTATGGTGGGGCAATGGATCAAAGGAGTAACAATAATCAATAGATGAAAATGAAAACGGGTTAAAGTGGATTTACAGGGATGATGTACTGGATTTAATGTGGCTGGTGGTAGGGGTGAGTGACTATGACCCCCTATGATGAGGATAGCAACAATCCCCTTCTCTTTTTTCTTACCAGCACTAGTTTATCATCTCATCTAAGATCTATCCACCTTAATTTTCCTAACTTTGAATTTAATTGCTCCATAAGCATGTTGTTGGAGTGAAAATTCTCATTATAGCTAGATTCAATGATGTTGTGAAGTTTTCTTTTGACTTATAATGAGCTAAGTAGACTTAGTTTGCTATTGTAATATATTCAAAAATATTAGGGATTTTCTACGGGGTACCCCTGTGGATTTTCGAATTCTATGAAATACCCTTAGTTTTTTTTGCTTCCATAACAAACACTTACTTTTAATTAGCTTAACATGCACTAACCTTACTCTAAATATGTACTTCACGGGGTTTAACGGTGTTAATCTTTGGTTAACTATGGTTAACACTCCTTAATCTCCCTCTCACCTATATAAGCTAATCTCCCTAATTTTGTAATCTGATTTAAACGTTGTTGCTCCAAAATTTGAAGTTTCCCCCCCCCCAAATCGATTTAACCCCGATTTGATTTCCTGGATTTTTCTTCGCCAATTGAATGAGCTGTCTTCTTTGACCTCTTGTAGATCAAGTATGAGGATTTCGCCTTCTAATTTGCAGTTCAACAATCCAAAGTGCACCTGCAATCCCCCTAAAATTGCGAAGTTGAGGGTTTCTGACACTACCCTTAATTTCAAAAAGGGTTTCTTTTGTTGCGATGAATGTGGGTTTTACAAGTGGTTGGAGGCAAGCGACATTGATGGTATTTCGAGCCAACAAGCACCATTGCAGTTGGAAGATTTGATGGAGAATGTTGTTCAATTGAAGGAGTTAATGAAGTTAGGGTTTATGGTCATTATGATTTTGCTTGTAGTGTTAATGTTAAAGTGAAATTTATGTAATGGTTAGAATTTCAGCTTGATTTCAATTGGAAAATGTAAGCTTTTGTTTCATTTAATGGAATTGGTTTCCAGAAATGCAAGTGTTATTGTTCGTTGTTTTTGCTGCCTTAATTTCAAATTGGATTTTCTTTTTGCAGTTATTGTGTTAAATAGCAAAATGGTAAATGAACATAGAAACTTGATAAAATCTAAAGCTTAAAATCCATAGCTTAAAATCCAAAGCAAAAGCTGATGTCCCTTATAACCACCAATGCAAAACCCTCCTGCACACAGTAATCCCTTAATACATCTTTGAAATGTTCCTTGTCTACAAATAGTTGCCATGTCCTCAAACTGATTTTTCCAATGTCAATATCCTCATATACAATGACACTATTGTATTTCTTAGCAACATAACCTTCTCCAATGTCAAAAACCTCAGTTTCCCTCCTAAATGGCACCCATCCACTATCATAGTAATTCTCTTGCAGAAGGAGACTAAGGTTCCCCTCATCCTCTAAGTCAGAGCACACCACATCTTGGCTGTCATCCTTAGAATCAGAAGGCATGTATTCACCTTCTGAGTCTGAGCTGGAAGAGTGATCAAAATCATTGGTTTCATCATTCCCCAAGACTACATCTCTACTCCTAAGCCTTGATTTACTGTGACTCCCCTCCTCTTGACTAGCATTCTCAACTACTCTGTCCCTCAATGGCAGCTCTTGATTTTAGTGGTCTTAGATAATTTCTTTCCATGTTTGTATGTTGGTTCTTTTTGATTTTTTGGTTTTGTTTTCTGAGGTGGAGTTGATTTATCATTTTGTGGAATTGACTTCTCATTTGGTTGAGTATACTTCTAGGGTGAAGTTGATTTCTCATTTGGTGGGACAATAGTTGGAATTGGTGTTTGAGGGTCATTTGTGGACTATTGGGTTGCACAACAAGAAAATTGGTTTCGGCCGACCGAAGTCACCGACCGATTTTATTTCGATCAGTATTACCGACCGTTACCGACCGGTGGACTATTAACGACCGAAAAAACGGTCGGTATTACCGACCGATTATCGGTCGGTGGCCTYTAAACATCTTACATAGAAATAACAAAATTTCCGCGAGTTGTACCGACTGAAAAATCGATCGGTATCACCGACCGAAAATTGGTCGGCAAAGTAATTATTTTTTTWAAAAAAAAATATGAGCAAAGCCCATCAATCATTATTCACTACCATTAATTCACGTGCCCACCCACTTCCCCTCAATCCCTCATTCCATTCACTACCCCTTCACTTTCTCTCTCCTCACTCTAACCCCTCATTCCTCACCTCAGTATCCTCACCCTCTCTCATCTCTCTCTTCAATTCTTGTTCTCTCATTCACTACTCTTTACTCTCTCATCTCTCAAACTTCCCAAATCTCCCAAAATCAAAAACCCTAATTCCCAAATCTCGAATGTGCCTCGCAACCTCCTGCGCCCACCACTCGCGGCTGCTCATGCCACAACAACCACCACTCGCGGTTGCCCAAAACCACATAAAGGTATGTTTTTTTGTCCGATTTTTGTTTAAATCTAGGTTTTTTCATGAGTTTTCATAAGTTTTTTTTTTTCTTTTCGAAGGTTATAATTTTTCGTTTTATTTTTCTTTGTGATCTTTTATGGTTTTAATTTTCGTTTTATTTTGACTAGATCTACAATTTTACCATGTTTTTTTCTTGATTTTATTTTTACCTGATTTTTTGTTTGATTTCGTTTTATTTTTTTCCGAATTTTCGTTTGATATCGTCTTTTTTTTCTAGATTTTCGTTTGATTTTGTTTTATTTTTTTCCCGATTTTCATTTGATTTCGTTTTTTTCCTGATTTTTTGTTGATCTTGATTTCATTTTATTTTTTATTTTCGTTTTATTTTTTCCAGATTTATCTTTTTATTTTCCCCATATTTTCATTTAATATTTTCCAAATTTTCGTTTTATATTTCCCAGATTTTCGTTTTATATTTTCCAGATTTTGCTAGATTTTTTTTTTGGTAAATTAAGAAAATATATTGCTCAAAACACCAATTTTACAACCTAACAGAGCTAGAACAAACTAGCAACCACAAAACAAACAATCACAAACTTAGCAACCAACCCTGATGTTTACAAAACTTTTTACAGTTCCTAAGTATYAAACACCTTTGCTGCACCATGAATTTGACCTGTTTTAGCACAGTAGCAAGAGTGGGAACCTTGTTAGCCCACACAGCAGCATTCCTAGCCTCCCAAATGTGGTAAATTGCAGCAGCTGCAGCCATTATAGCCACTACCTTCTTGGCTGCATGTAAACCATTTCCTCTTCTCAAAGCAAAAATTAGATGGGACATAGAAGTAGTTCTGAAATGACAACCAACCCAAAGGCTTAAAGCTTCCCAAATTTTCTTCCCAAAGTGACAATCAAAGAACAAGTGCTGATGAGTCTCCTGATGAAATCCACAAATAGCACACACCTCAGTATCACATACACCGTAGTGAAACAATCTGCTGCGCACAGGAAGCCTCTGCAGGTTTGCAAGCCACCAGCAGAAATTATGCTTAGGTACAGAATACCTACACCAAACAATGTTGCTCCAATTAACCAGACTGGAGTCCTGAGCCAGAAGAGAGTAAAGTTTGCTAATTCGAAATGTAGAACCATTGTGCCACCCTGCAATGGCCCCCCATGATTGCATTCTAGCTTTCACCTGACAAAGGGTTCTCCACACCCAACTAGCATGCACAGGTGGATTGTAGTCCCACCAATTAGCATCTTTTATATAAACAGTGTGCACTCATCTAACCCATAAGGTATCTTTCTTAGTAGCAATTTGCCATAAAAGTTTCCCCACAGCAAGCATATTCCAAAGTTTAATGTTCCTTATGCCAAGACCACCATGTTTTTTAGCTTTGCAAGCATCAGCCCATCTCACCTTCCCAACAGTAGCTTTATTAACACACCCATGCCATAAGAATCTTCTGCATATACTATTAATCTTACTGAGAACACTAGCAGGCAAGATAAGGATTTGCATCTAATAGGTGCAAATACTCATGAGAACTGAGTTGACTAATTGAAGTCTACCAGCAAAGGATAAGTGCCTGCTTTGCCAACACCTTAAACGAACCATCATTTTCTCAATCAAAACATCACARTCTGCAGCCCTCAACCTCTTGTGACAGATTGGAGCTCCTAAATACGTGAAAGGCCAAGAACCAAGCTTGAAGCCTGTAACAGCACAGATATGTTGAACATCCTCAGCATTCATATTAACATGGTAAAGTTCAGATTTGCTTTTGTTAGCTTGAAGTCCAGAAACCTTCCCAAAGTAGCTTAGAGCTTGAACCAACATATTAACACTCTGGGAAGTTCCTTTGCTAAAGACCATGAGGTCATCAGCAAAACACAAGTGATTTAATTTAAGAGAGGCACATCTAGGATGAAAATGAAACTGCTGCTTGGTGCCAATGTAAGTGAAAATTCGAGTRAGATAYTCCATGCARACAACAAACAGGAGAGGAGAGAGAGGGTCTCCTTGCCTGAGACCTCTATTAGCATTAAAGAACCCCTGAGTAGTGCCATTAATCAGCAAGGTAAAAGAAGCAGTTTGAMCACARACCATGATAATATTCACAAAATRCAAAGGAAAATTGAGAGAAAGGAGCATTTGCTTGAGAAACTCCCACTCTATGGTGTCATAAGCTTTCTGCAAATCAACCTTGATCATGCATCCTTTAGTAGCATTTTTCCTGCTATAATGCCTCACTATGTCTTGACAGATGAGAATGTTATTCAGAATACTTCTCCCTTCCACAAAAGCACCTTGAGCCTGTGAAATGAGATGAGGCAAAACTGCCTTCAATCTACTACACAACAGTTTAGAGATCCCTTTGTAAAGCACAGTGCAGCAGGCTATAGGCCTATAATCAGTCACCKTAGTGGGMCARGKCACTTTTGGGACTARWGTAATAGAAGTGGCACCAATAGCTTTTAACATTTTGCCAGTTTGAAAAAAYTCCTTCACAGCAGTGCARATGTCAGAYCCTATCACWTCCCAAGCTGCSTTGAAAAAAAGACTACTATATCCATCAGGCCCTRGAGCTTTCTCCTTAGGRATGCTCCARAAAGCTGCTTTGATCTCCYCATCAGTGAAATCCAAATTAAGCAGATTGTGTTGTGTATCAGCAAGGACATTCCCTTGGTTAATGATTTTCTGCCTTACTCGATTCCCAACTCCTTTGCTACCCTTCATAAAAGTAGAGAAATGATCAACAAAGGCCTGACACACTAACTGAGGGTCACTAATCCAGTTGCCATCACTATCCTGCACTGTATTTATCCTATTTTTAATATTTCTGCTCTTGACAGCAGCATGAAACAGCTTGGTGTTCTGATCACCAGCTAGGCACCAATCAACCTTAGCCTTCTGTCTGAGGAATTCAACACAAGTCTGATGAGCAGTTTTATAAGCCTAATAGGCTTCAAACTCCAACCGGATGGCCTGACTGTTGCCAGGATTAGCATGGAGGCTAACTTGAGCCTCTAACAAGAGCTTGTGAGCCTGTCTCTTAGCAGTCACAACATTTCCATAGCATTCCTCATTTAACTTCTTAAAAGCACCTTTGAGTGATTTAAGTCGGTGCATAATAGTGTACATAGTATAGCCCCTTCTAGGGTTCTGCCATTCCTCCCTTACCATGCTCAAAAACTTCTCATGCTTGCACCACATGTTGTAAAACCTAAAAGGTTTCATGCCCACAGCATCACCATAACATTTGAGAAGGCCTGGGCTGTGATCAAAACTCCCCTCAGGAAGAAAAATGACATCAGCAGTGGGAAAGGTATTAAGCCATTGTGGATTAGCAACCACTCTGTCAATTTTGGACATTACTCTATGTTCCCCATCTTGTTTATTAGACCAGGTAAAAAATCTCCCAGTATACTTCACATCCTCCATTTTCAAGGCTTCCAAAGACTMCTTAAAGTCCCTCATTCCAGTGTCTAGTGTATGCTCTCCAATTCTTTCCTCCAGACTGAGAATGGTATTAAAATCACCCCCAATCAACCAAGCTCCTTTCACACTCCTTTGAAGGTGTGACAAGTCAAACCATAACCTTTTCCTATCCTCCTTCTTGTTATAAGCATAAACAAAGGTGCAATGAAATTGCAACTTACTATTAGGAACAGTCACAAAACAATGCACTAATTGGTCAGAGCAGTATGTGATGTTCACCTGAAAACAAGTRGGATCCCAAGCTACCACCACCCTTCCTCGTCCATGCCAAGGAATGTTACTTGTAATACACCAACCAGCAAAAAGGTTCAAATAAAGAGCTCCAAGTTTCTGAGCCCTTATCTTAGTTTCAAGGAGGCATACCAACTTGGCATTATTAGTGACAATTAGCTGTTTCACTAAGTGTTTCTTGGCCAAATCGTTGAGCCCCCTCACATTCCAGAAAAGTAGACTATCCATCAGGGGTAGGGAGTGTCAATCCCTGAACAGTATGCCCTGTGTCCTTTACCTCATCCCCTTGCACATTTGCTGCAGTAGTCAAGGCTAGAAATGTATTTGAAATATCTGTGGGAGGTGACTCCTGCCTCCGTACCCTAGCACCCTTGGTAACAGGTTGAAAACCATCCTCCTCCTCCAGTGCAACCTCTTTCTCCTTAGGTATATAAACCACCATAGCCAGGTCAGGTTGAGGTGGGTCATCCTGTTGTGCCACCACAGGTGTCTTGGCTCTCCAGACTTGCTTCTTAGGCCTGCACTGCAAGGCATCATGCCCAATTTTGTTGCATTTAGTGCACACAATGGGCCTCCATTCATAGTGTATAGCCTGAGTTATCTCCAAATCATTTTCATTTATGTAATTGATCACTTCAGGGAAGTCTTGTTGCACCTGAACCTCAATTAGCACACGCGCATACTGCAATCTTTCTTTCGTTTGAGTATAGTGATCCAATTTACTCACCTTCCCAATTGGTTCAAGAATCTTAGTAAGACATCCCAAACCCCAGTATTTGACATTTAATTTTGGTAATTGGACCCATATGGGAACTGAGAGAACAGTATCATCAAGCATATTCTCATTAGGGGACCAAGCCTTCACAATCAATGGCTTACGATCAAAATGAAAATTACCCGCAAGGGCTCTATCTTTGCCACCCCTATCAGCAAACCGACCAAAACTTCCCTTACCCAAGGAGTGATGAGTGTATCCCATTCGTCCCCAATTCGACGGACAAAATCCATCCATGACCTTAGTCGGAGGATTAGCCCCAACAACAAAGCAAACCACTGCAGATTCCCAAAATTCAAGCTCCTCACGAATATCCTCCAAAAATCCGCGTTTACCAACAGCCTGTCCTCCTAAAGCAGCCTCCACAAAGGCGGACAGAAGCTACCCCTTGTGAGGCTAGGGTTTGTAAAGGATTACTGTACATTGAGTATCAGGCACCATGGTTCAAACACCCAAAATTCAAAGTCGAGCAACAACATGGTGGGGAACTTCACCGTGAGCCCCGCAAACCCCCCATGTAGGCCCCCATACCATCACTCTGTTCCGCTGTTCGCTTCCATAAAAGCCGAAATTGCACCGAGTTAGATTGTCCTGTAAAGACTTAGCGAGATCTAGGAGTCAAAGGATCCTCCTCCCATTAGTAGAACTGATATCAACCTCAATCCCAAACTTCACGGGTTGCAACGAATCGCAACCACCGGATCAAGCTGTGTTATGTGTTTTGGTGTTACGGTCTGCTTATGTGTTCACATGCTACTCGCCGACTTGCTTTCCATTTTTCCCTTCATTCTCTTTGTGCTCAGTTCTAGCCATGGCTTCACACGAGGTGGGACTCAGAAAACAAAGAGGAAACCCTCTAGAGAGAGAAGGGAAAAAATTTTAGATTAGTATAAGTTTTATTAATTTTATTATTGATTTTGCTAGATTTTATTGTTATTTTTTTTATTTTGATTATATTTTCCAAATTTGCTAGATTATTATTTGTTTCGTTTTATTTTTTTCCAGATTATCTTTTTATTTGATTATATTTTCCAGATTTTATAAAAAAATTCTGTTATTTTGATTATTCTGGGTTTTGGGGAATTTGGGGTTATAATTTATATTTATTTTCTGATTTATTATAATATTTAAAGAAAAACGGAAGTTTGCATCTGATTGAGGCGTTGTTTGCAGGAATATATTGTGCAAAGACTTGGACTTGAGCAGGCAAGTCTTCATTGAATGTTCTAGGTATTGGAAAAAGAATGAGTTTTTATGAAATGTTTTATTGCGCGTTGATTGATTTGATTTCATCGATTTTTGCAGGAGTTCAACATTGATGGAAAAATTTTACTATTATTCTTCTAAAACCTATTTATATAATTAATTATATTTATTCTCAATTTTCATGTTATATTTAATAATTTTCACTAATCTTTTAAAAATGCCCTTTTGTAGGTTGCTAAAATGGCATTGAGCATGAAACATATGGCTATGCTAACTACCTTCTTTGGTATCATCTCCTTCATATGCGGTGTTATTGCTGAAAATAAGAAGGTGATTTCTCTTTAGTGCTTGTAGTATTATATTTGGTTCATTGATGACATATATTATTTGTGAATCATTTGTTTATGTAACCAATTTAAACCCGCCCTCATAACTTTGTTGATTCGTATATAATCATGATTCTTTCGACTATATGGTGGTTATTTTCGTTTGTCAATTAAGGTTTAGGGAGGTGGTGGTCAAGACCTGAGATCGAATTACGTTTACATCATTGCCCTTTGTAGCTCCTGATAATTATTTTTTTAAAATAAAAAACAAACTTTAGTGCAAGAACAAGTAACACTAAAATTCTGATTAGATGAACAAACTAGAAACTTTTGGATGCTGGATTAAAAATGCATTGGATTAAGAATTCACTTTGATTAAAAGTTCCGAAAAACTAGCTACARCAGCATGAAGTATTATGTATTATACTACATGTGTACTTTTTGTTAGCAAATTCAACCGTATATTTCAACTTGTGAAGTACTGAAGTATATTTGTGTTGTGTATATGAACTTTAATTTGGACTGCACTTCTTGTATCGGCGTGCAATCATAACAACAGTCTTTGCTCTTCTTGTGTTGTTGTGCAGTATGCCGCAGGCACACCAATTCACGGGAAGGGTGTGGTAATATGCAAGTATCCCTCTGGTCCAACAATGGTGTTGGGATACTTATCTGTGGTTACGTTGTTTGTGTCGACTGTTCTAGGGTATTGCTCGATATACTACCCCTACGACAAGAGGGCTATTCCATCTAGTGCCTTGTTCCGTAGCACACCCTTGCTCGTCTTCTTCAACAATGCTTGGTATAAATTCATATTCGACCTTCTTTGTTTGATCATGCATGGCTATTTATTTCCTTTAGGATCTTTTGATAATTGCTATTTTTTTCCCTTTAGGATGATTCTGATTGCGTAGCTTAGATGATCGTGTTTATGTTAAAACACTTTGTCGTAGACTGTACTAATTGACATAGACTAGATGTATGATTTTTAAGACATTCCAGAAGTGAAGCTCAAATTAAGCAACACACTACTCTTTATTGGACACTACTAGCAGCTTTCCTCAGATKAGAGCAGTGTTTTAGTAAATTTTTGATTTTGTAAACAACAATACAGTTTTGGCTCATTTTGCTTTAATTTATGATGGAAAAAATACTAACTCAAATTATGCTTTAATTTTGCTTACTTTGACAKAGAGTACTCCATGCAACTCAATGCATCTCGTATTAAGGTTCTTCAAGCTCAGGATGATTTAGTTAATTCCATGAAAGAGGAAGCAGCTAAGGAGTGAATTGAGATTTGTTCAAGATTTTTTCTACGGAGATGTATTTGGTGTGAAATATTTTTAATAAAATGTTGCTATTTTAATTTGCTTGTTAGAAACCAGCATTTGCAAGCTGGTTTCTTTTTTTTTTTATTTGTCGTGTAACCAATTACCGACCGACATTTCGGTCGGTCGGTAATTGGTTACACAACAAATAAAAAAAGGAAAGAAATATTTTACCAACCGAAACTCGGTCGGTAACACAGCCACATACCCTCCATTTTGACACTTCACCGACCGCAAGTCGATCGGTAATACCGACCGATCCTGCTGTCGGTCGGTAATACCGACCGACTTGCGGTCGGTGAAGTGTCCCTCCTCTCCATTTTTTTGGAGGTTATAATCCGTCGGTAATGCGGTCGGTATGATCTCACCGACCGTAGATTGGTTGGTGAAAAGGATTTCACCGACGAAGGGAAATCCGACCGACATCACCGACCGAAAATCAATCGGTAAAGGGTGTTATTGACCGATTTTCGGTCGGTGAAGACGGTCGCCCGAAATCGATTTTCTTGTTGTGTTAATCTCATGCTAGCAAAACAATCAAACTCCTCAGGACTGATGATCTCAGGTTCATAAGCGTCAAAGGCCCCTTGTTCAAATAAGTTAGATATGTGTGGAGGTGATGTTGGAATTTCTTTTAAAAGCACATAAAGTTTCTGGTTTAAGGGGGGAGTTTGTTGAGAGTTGATAACTGTGGAATTGGTTTTGGAAGGACTTGCATTACATGCACTGACTCTTTGGCTCCTCCTTACAGGCAACTTTCCTTTTGGTGCAGGTGGTTGGTTATTATTTAGCCCTTTAACTTGCCTAGTTAAACCCCATATTAAACAAGGTCCATCCAACCCAACCACAAAAACATCAATGACCTTCTCATTAATCACCCCAAACATAGTTGTAGGACGTGGGCCGCGCCCTCGCGTATAGTATAGAGGGCGCGGCGGTCTTACTACATGGAGGTCTTGTGCGTGGGCTTGAGCCACGGAACCCGCACGTGAGTGCTTGGGAGTGTTGTCGAGTAAGGGGAGTCTCCACGTGCCTATAAAGGTTATTCACCGGACGCCCGAAACGTTGGTGCCAAATTAATGCCCCACGTTCTGATCTAGTAAACCAGTTCGTGGGTCGGGACATGTACGAATCAGATCTGTAACCGCAATTCGCCCGCATGTAGCGGCCTACTCCGTCTCATTGCAATTCCTTCATCACGGTTATTGAATGAACATAACTACATTTTTAGCACCTTAGAAGCGTACTAACCCTAAAGATTACTACGAAAGTGTGTTTGTATTATGCACAAGAGCCTACCATACCTAGAAATTATGACCATTTGAATTAATAAGTTAAAATGGTGCCTAAAAACCGTTGTCCATAGTTAATCTGATTTTAAAGTATTCACATAATTTCCGGTTCTTGTTTAGCAAATATATACATATATACAAAATGACAATGCGAAGTATAAACTTCAAAAACAATAGTACAAACAATTCCTTACCCTGAATCTGCAAACAAAACAAAGGTTATTCGTAATAAAAAATGAGCGAAACGAATCTTCGCCTGAATCGCTATATAAGACAAACAAAACAAATGTTAGTTTATAATAAAAACGAGCGAAATGAATCTTCCGCCTGTAATCGCTATACAAGGATAGAAATCGTTAGTATTGACAAGTATAATAATAATAATAAAAATGAATAAAAAAGAATGAAAACAATGAAAAACGTTAAAAACGTAATGACAATCCTACATATTTACGTGGAACAATTAAATAATGAGTTTCTACATGTTTGTTAATTAGATCGAAACTCGTATATTGTTATTAATAGATTGAAAAAGGAGTATGTTTATATGCGAGTAATCTCAGAAAAAAACCTTGCTATTGCTCGTTGAATCGAAACAGAATCGATGCTTTGAACTCAAGAACGAATGTGTTTAGAGTGTTTGAGAGAATGAGAGAGAAATACGTAAGTTAAGGACAGGAGAGAGAGAGAGAATAGACGGTGTATTAAATCGTGGTGTTTCCGAATGAGCAAAGGCAGGCACGTATTATAGGCACGAGGGAAAAACGAGGGAAAAAACACCCTGGGTATATACGCAGGAGAGCTGCGTATCATACGCAGTGGCCTGCGTATATACCAAAGGGCTGCGTATAACGCCAAGCCTCTGCGTATATATTTTTTCCAAAACCGCAAAATATTTTGATTTCCTCCGATTTTTATTTCGTGGATTTGCCTTGATTCGACGCACCCTAGACACCCTCTGCTCTACCAAGCAAGGAGTTCTAGAGTTTCTTAGAAGTGTTCGCACGTATTTCCGGAAGTAGTTGTTTGTATTATGTATTTTTTTTGGTATTTTTGCGTATAAATAACTTATAAAAATCAGTAGAAAAAGTAGAAAAATCAGAAAAATAATCTAAAAATACTGGTGAGATCACCAATATAAATATATTTTAAAAAATCCTAAGAATAGAAAAAGAAATCCCTAAAAATAGAAAATAATTAAAATAAATAAAAGAAAATGTTTGCCCCTTATATTTGTCCTTTGCTACAATAGTTCCGAGTATGACCCCCACTATTTTCAATTTTGTGAGTTCAAAGCATTTCTTTCTAAGTCGAAACAATCGCGAGATGCGGTATGTTTCATCACTGATTACTCTTTTTGGGAGACACTTTTAGGTGTCTACAGAAACCCCCACTTGACTGAGTTCTGAAGAGGACGATAGTCTCGTAGACGAAAGTCAAAAGCATTCGACTTCGGGACGGAGAGCAACTCAAGACATTCTGCGACCCTGAGTTACCCTTTTACGCCGGTACCTGCAAAAAAAAGGTTAGTTTTCCACCTCATTACCGCGCGCCCCATGCGGGTGATGCCCGGAAGCGCCTGGATCTCGGGTGTTTTCTTCCCACGGCTTTGTCTTGGGCTTTTCAGGAGAAAATGATGATAGCAACTCTTGCGAAAGTGGCTGATTCCTCTCAGAGATCTTTCCCTACGACTACCTTGGGCTTTTCAAGGAAGGATAAAGGTGAGTGCAATACCTTTGGAAAGCGCCTCGTTCCTCAGGTAGCTTCTCTTTTCCTTCGGCTGACTTGGCGCTTTCGGGAGAAAAGTAATTATTTTATGTTCCGTTGGAAGCTTGTTCTCGAAGTTCCCCTACGGCGACCTTGGCGGCTTTTCAGGCGGAGAGTTGTGATGATTACAGAACTTCCCGTAACGGCTGACACTTCCGACTATTTTCGGGAAGAATGTTTGCGCTTATACAACAATCGCGTATAGCGATGAAGTGTACGTATAGGCGTGAGGAAATGCTCAGTGTGTGTATGCGGAATTTCTGGGCAGGAAAAATTCCAAAAAACCCAAAGAGTGCGCGAGACTTCTGGCGGGGAGAAGATTCCCGAAACCCGGAGAAGTGCTTTGCGACAGAACTTCTTGTAAGGGAGACGAAATTTCCAAGACCCGAAAGATGTGTTTCTTGAGATTTCTGTAGCAGAGGGAGAACCATAAAGACCGAAAGATGGTTTTGGGGCTGGATTTGTAGC
>SNQN01008467.1:9607-25150 GCA_008642245.1 Bassia scoparia | reverse complement strand
AATGAAAAAGAATCCAAAATAAAACTTACTATTCAGAATAAAAAATTATAAAACCCAATTTAAGATTGCAAAACTTGGAAAAAAAAAAGAAAAAAAAAATGACCAAAACCCTTAAAACCCTGGAAAATAATAAAAAAAGGAGAAATCATTTAAAAAGAAGTTGAAATCTCCAACAACTCAAAATTCCAAAGAAATAAACAAAAATTAGATTCGAAAATCAATAGGAAAACAAAAACAAAAAAAAAAACTGGAAAACAAAAATTCAAAAAACCAAATTCAAAACTGGTATTAAAAATAAAAGAATGACATCAAAAATTAAAGAAACAAGAAATTCAAAAAAAAACTCGAAATCTAACAAAAAACGAAATGCAAAAATTGAAAAAGACATAAAACCTGAAAAACAAGGAAACAAACTCACCATAAACTAGACGTGAGAAGGAAGCACAAAACAAACACAAGTGGTATATATACATGAAAAGTATCTGGTATTCTAACATCATAGAAGGTCGAAGAGATTTGTTTTAGGCCTTCTGACGGGTTGGAAAAAGCTACATGGGTGGAAGGAAAAGCTTTCCTGTCTAGAGCGGACAGGAGATTTTTTTAAGCGTCATTCAAGCCATCCCCAACTACCTTAATGGGTGTGTATTAAGGAACCCACGCTATTTTACAAAAAATTCGTCGGCTATGGAGGTGCTGTGTGGGTTCAAATGATGAGAAACGTTCAATGCATGGTGTTAGTTGGTCGGAGATGTTGCAAGCTAATAACAGTAATGGGAGCATGAGGTTGGGACCTTGGCTGCTTTCAATATGGCCTTCTTGAACGGACAGTATGTAGAGGCATATATACCTTCGTCGATAGTCAGTTGTTAAGGGTGCAAGTTGTTTTTAAAGACTCAAGTTGACCTCATCCGGTAATACGATGTTGTTAGGTTCGTACTGTCGAAATAATTGTATAGGCAGTTATCAGGGCAAACAATTGCGCGCGGGCAAACGCTCTTTGGTGTGGTCAAGCGGGTGTTGTGGGAAGTGGGGTATGAACGGTTCGATCGAGGATGATCCTGTGGGTGTGAGAGGTCAAGCCGTTTTTTCTTCAGTGCAGAGGAGTGCGCGAGGGAATATTCGATGAAAGGTGAGAGACATGAAACGAATGACTTTGAGGATGGTCGATAGTGGAATTTCGAACTTCTGGAGACTCACATTTTAAACGAGGAAGATAGATTTTGGAGTTCACAGCTATTTCCCATTAGTCAAGCTATCGAACCGGACGTGATCACTTGGCCATATACAAAGGATGGCATGTATAGTGTCAAAGCTGCGTACAGTGGTGGCTATTGGGGGTGGACTAGATGATTTCCACTCGGCTTAGGGGATAATCTGGCTTTCGGATTATTCAAGGTTCGTCACTTTCTTTAATAGATGTTGGTTTGTAATATGATTAGATAATTAGATATAGAGTTTTTATGGCATGATATATTTTTTAGGAGTTTTAGATTTTGTAATTGTACTCCCTCGTTTTTTTAGTTGTTCCATTTCTATTTTGGGATGTTTTTTAAATAGTTGTTCCAATCAATCTAAAAAAACTTTTCACATTTTACCTACTTTGTTTACTTAATTAATGCACTTACCCCTTTTAAGTCACTTTCATTATTTACCCAATCTTTTCACCCAAATTACTTTTTTCCCATAAATTTCATTCACACATTTACTCTTTAACCTAACTTATTCAACTTTTTACCCAACTTACTCAACTATTTTATTCAAACTCAATCAACTCTTAAAAACCGTTCCATAATGTATGAACATCTAAAAACGAGGGTGTACTTATATATGCTTGTTTGATCAAACAAGCATATATATAGTACAATAAAGGATATCTTAAAACTCCTATAAAATATATCATGCCATAAATACAACATTATATTATCTATTAACAACAAATCTATTATTCTTTGGCGCTTTTGCTCTATTAACTTCCGGAGCAATGAATGGAAGTCTGGAAGAGAGACACTTATTGATGGAATTGCTTATATACATTGAAGATGAAACTATCCCATGTTTCTTTGATTGCATTCGAGTGAAGGAGGTTGTGGCGGAATTGTGGTTGTGCAAGAGCTCAAGTGTACTGATGGTTCCATCTTTCATGTGCGAAGTGGAATAGAAAGGAAGGACGTTGTTGTCAAACTGCTGTTGTATTTACTTTTGGCGCTTTATGGTGTGATCGAAATGACCAGTGTTCAATGGAGGCTTGTGGCTCCCAACTCAGTTCTAGACTTCTAGTGGCTAGGGTGCAAGGTGGGTGGAGGAATGGGGTTAATTATGATGCGAAGATTGATTGGTGTACAACCGGTTAGAAGCCAGTAGTTCGAAGTTGGCAAGCTCCACCAGTGGGAGTGGTTATGTGAACACGGGATGCTGTCGTTGGCATCGAGAAGGGATAGTGGGTTAGGAGTGGTGGGAGGTGATTTTTTGCGGCCGTTAAAAGGGTTGAAGGCTCGGTGGCCAGTGGAAATTGCGGAGGCTTAGGCTGATATTGTTTGCGAAAAGCTTGCAAAACGTAATGAGTTGGCTGATGTTGTCTTTGAAACTGAATTGTGAGAGCTTGAAGTTTCGACTTGCCAAGGGAGATGCTTTCTTGTGAGATTTAGATACAGTCGTTTGATATTCTTTCATGTGTGTTTTTATTGCCCTCATTACTTGGTCGCATGTTTGCGTGCTGGGAATCTTGTGGCTCATTCTATTAGCTAAGTTAATTCCTATCGGATAATAATAATTTTTTGGTATGATTGTTATCCGTCGAGGATGTCGGCCTCGTTTGTTCGGTGACTTAATATTAATATTAATGAAATAACTTAGCTATTTTCCCCTCAAAAAAAAAATAAAAAATTAAAATAAAATTCAAACAAGAATGTGCTTACCATTCTTATCTTTGTATCTTCATAATAAGTTCTACAAGTGCCCCCAAAAAATCTACAACTGGCTGTTAGATGTGAGGGATTAATTATTATATTTACATCAAAATCTCTTAATTCATCTTCCTTGTGCTACTTTGTTACACTACAATTGGAGGCTGAATATTTATAATTTAATTAATTATCATAATTAATAACTCGGAACTCGAATATTGCAATCCAGTTTGTGCTCCCACTTCTATGGGAATTTTACCAACTTATTACCCAATGCTCCCATCTGAAAATTCAAGAAGAATATATTAGTTATTCATATATATACATATGATTTATTCATTAGGAAGAAAATTTAAATTTAGATTAAAATGATGATGTATTGATTTATTATTTAATTACCTGTATCTGTTACAAAATATGAAGGGAATGTAGAAACCCTTCAACATTCCTATTTCTTTTGCCAGGGCATTGCTTGTGCCACCTCCAAATAATAAAAAAGTATGGCTTGGATTCCAAGCTTTTATTCCTCCTGATTTTATAAATAATTCAAATGTTAGTTAAGTTCATTAGATAACCTACCATTGTTGTAAGCTTATTCTACAGTACAAGAATTTGTCTGTATAATTAGTGATTACTCACCAGCCATCTCATGGGTTGAAGGTTAACCATTCCGGATACATATTCGGTATAATTTAATTCTTTGTGTTACGTAAATTCTCCATACTTTCGGGATTCACATAACCTGATTTTTTAAAAAAAAATTAATAATTTGCCAGTCTCAAGCATGCTAATAAACACGAAATCATTAAGATGGGCAAAGGTTAATATTTGATACAGTCTTAACAGTACAGATAAATTGTAACAAATGGAAAATTCACATGACATCTCACTCATTGCTCAACATAAGCTACCTAAAACCTAAAAGTAGGATAAAAAATTTATATGCAAGAATGCTTTATAAGTGTAACAAAAAGGTGCTGTATGTAAATAGCCATGTTGGCTTTTATGGAGAAAAAAATAAAGTTAGTTCTGTTATGATGATCTCCTTAAGTGAGTAGTAATTTTATTGAACAAGGATTAATTTCTTGCATTGCACGTTACATTAAATATTTTTGTAAAAATAAATTAATGCTTTTATATTTAATTTTATTTTTTTATTAAATACTTTTTTTAACATGTTCATATATTTTTTCGGAGATTATATGGTAGTTGTTTATTTCTTTAGTAATCTGGTGTATTAATATTAAGAGATGATAAATTTTTAGATAAAGACTACAAAGTAACTATGAGCTAACCTAATACGAAGTACTTTGGCATTTTACAACAAAATAATCATAATTCATATAATAATAGGGTAATTAATTAATTAAAGCATGTTATTGTCACGTTGGTAAACCCACCATTTAATTCCATCTCTTTAGTTGTTTTTCTTCAAGCACCCCAATTCACTATTGTGGCTATCTGGATGTCTCAAATATCACCTGTTCAAAAATTGAATTATTAGTTATAAGTTATCATGATTAACACACGAAAATTAATCAGTGTTACAATCAAGTGAGACTGAATTAATTTTGGCTTAAGCTCTAGTTAAAATTATCAGCCTTGGCAATCTTCCCAATTAATTGGCTCATCTTGCTTCTTTTTTGCTCTGATTGCAAAGGTGTCTTTCTACCAAAACCGCCACATCATAAGTCAGGAAAAATACTCGTCTCGGAGACACTTGTATGCTTTTGCCTATACGCATTATTTATATAAAAGAGGAAGAGTAATCCTTACCCTGAGGTTCATCAAAGCATGAGGATGATCATGACGTATTAACATCATCATTAAAGTAGTGAGACGTCTCATAGCCAGAATAAATTATATGTAAAGATGAAGATCAATGAGTATCTTCATCATTTTAATTTATATTTTGGCTGTCCTCTTCTTTTAAAGGCAATTGAGCATATCAAATTCTGTTCTTCTATGATTTTGCCCTTCTTTTTTCTTAAGTTTTTGGTCAAAATAGTTCACAATAGGGGCCCCTTTTCCCCCCTTTTTGGGGGGGGGCCTGTAATTATATGACACAAAAGGGGAATTTAATCAATCATTTGCGTTTTTCATTTTCAAGCATATATATTTTCGTTTTCTTTTCGGAAAGAAAAAGGACATGATATTAGGACGTTATTTGATAATCAAGTTGAATTTAGCCCGACACACACCCTTTCGATAATTGTCGGCAGGGAGAGGTCAATAGGGAGTGCGAAGAGTCCCAGCTTTGAACGGCGAGCATTGAAGTCTCTGACAGGATGTTCATTCAGAAATTGAGCTGTAATCTGAAGGCCACGGATTTGCTTTTAGAGGTTGACAGGGAATGCATCTGAAACATTAGCAAACCAGTTGGCAAAGGACTGCTCACAGGGGTAACAAACACCAACTTCAGATTTAGAAAAAAGTGCAGTGTTGCGTTTGCGGTAGGACTATTCATTCCAACTCAAATAAACATACTACTCCGTAACACATAACAAATTGTTGCTACGGATCCTGGATAGAATGTATTACAAAAAAATTGTGGTAAGAATTTTGGATTCACTTCTCCTTAGCTACATAGCAGTGATGAGGGTACTATACTTATATATTATACCGTAGAGTGGACTATGTGTCTAATGTTAATTGAACTATTTATTTAAGAAAGGCAGCCCGACTCTGCCCTAGGATGGGGGATTTAATAGATTTGTTGAATGCGTTAAAGAAAAAATTAATTATGAGTTCAAAAGAAGGGAGAAGAAATTAAATAAAGGAGTGACCTGATTAGTCTTTTCCTGGGATGTCAAGATTGAGGGAGTGGACAGGTTAGAAAGATGGGATCTGATGAAAGCATCAACAGCAGGGAAGAATATGTGGGTCTCTCGATCTGGCGAGAGGTGTTGAAGAAAGAGAGAGAAGGGCACCCCTCATGTACTTATGTGGTAGTGAGCCAGATGAACATGGCCGCAACGTTGCGTTTCCCGAGATTATGTCTAAGCATGGACTGCGTGGTTACCCGGCACTGAGACCCCTTTGATTCATTCATCAGTATGAACCTGTTTACTTCTGATCCATTGATACTATTGTTGGGCACCCCAATATGTGCAGACTGAAGAAATCCCCAAACCTCCATATATCAACGTACATCAATAAATTACATTCATTAGTTCATTACTTATTATTTCATATTATAAGCTAATTTTAACTTATTTATAGTCAAGCAACAACAACACCCCCAAAACACCAGGGACTCTTTGGAAATGGTCTCTACAATATTAATGAGAATGGAGGTTTATATGTTTTGTTCATATTATATACATACTAGTTAGAGTCCCGGTGGCGATGCACGGTTTATACTTAAATTTATTTTTACATCTAATATTGTTAAATGAAATGTTATGGTAAGTATTGATTACTCAGGTTTTATTAATTTGTACCTCAATTTAAGGTTTATTGTTTAAGAAGTATTTAATTTTAAACACATAAGATAATAAACATTTAAAAAGTTTAGTATTAAATTAAATTTAAAAGTAAAAATATTTTTGATCTGAAATTGTTATTTATATGAAAGACCTGGTAAGAATTTTTCTAGCCAAATTTTTTTTAAACCCAAAAATATATAGAGAGAGTTCATTCATGTCAAATTATAAATATATTGACAATTTTTAGTATAAATTTTTAATTGACATTTATCTACGATCTTTTTTTAAAACATAAATCCAAAATGATAGTTAGATAGACTTGGGAAAATATTCTTTTTTAGAAAGGAAACAAAAATCATTTAGTATATATTGTATGTGATTTTTTTTTTTTAAAAAATGATTTTGGAGGGAAAATTTCACACAAAGAAATGACACATGTCTCTTTGATTTTTGTTTTTAGTAATATAGTAGATAATTATAGATTATAGATAGAAGTTATGATAGATTATAGATTATATATAAGTATTTATTTATTTATTATTTTTTTTGTGCAATATCCTCATTGAACAAAATTGCATCAGAGAGGGTTCGAATCTGTAACTATGTACACCGGGGTTTTGGGACCTTAAATTAATAAAGGACCTCATGGATGGCTTTAGTTAAATAAATTGGTGTGGGGGATGTGGTAAAAAAAAAACAAGGGAAAACAGGAACGAGTTAGTTAAGAGAGAGGGAAGAAGAGAAGAACCCTTGATCTTTGGTTATTCAATGAAGTTGGGCCAAGTTTAAGAAAACCTCAGTGGTCTCACCAAAACATGGCCAACCTTCAGTCCAGGGGGTAATCCTTTTCCTAATCTAAGCTATTTCCATCCTCAACAATAGCAGACATGCAAAGGCAAAACAAGCTTCCAATACAACAGCAAAAAACCACAACAAAAACAGCCATGTTGATTTGATTGGAATATTATTTGATGTTTCTCTTTTTCTCTTCAATAGGGAGGAAAAAAAACTTCTTTGCTTATTTTTTTTTTTGCTAAAAAAGAGGATTGAAAAAAAGAAATGCGGGAGAAGCACTTGTTAGAACAAAGGAGAGTGAGGGTGAAATGCAAGGATGTATTTAAGCTTTTTTTTTGGAAGCTAATATAGAACTGTGGAGTAAAATCGGTATGTAGATAGGGCAAAACCATGCAAAGGCGCACATACGACTCTTGTTGGGCACTAGGCTATCACTATACACCCTTCCACAAGATTATTTACAGTTGGCTTAATTAATTAATGTCACTAATAATATTTTATCATTTCTATATGCATGATCTTGTCTCTAAATAACCCCCCATTTATTTTATCCTAAAAATTTGGAGAGCAAATTATATTCGAGTAAAAATAGTTCATTAGTAAAGTATATGTGGGTATGGGAGAAGATTCTTTATGTAAGTACATTTAAAGAAAAAACGACTTCAATACTTAAGTAATGTTTATACGTTTTGTGTCATTTAACTATTCTTATGTAACTTTTTTAAATTCGTAATGATTTTTATTGCACGTTTAATATATTGGGTTCTGTAATCTCTAAATTGAGCGTTCATCATGTAATGTGATAGAATTTATTGATTTATTGATAGTCACCTAGTGAGAGTAATAGAATAGTAATATGAATAAAAGTAATTAAGGTTGGAATGGTTCTAAATTAACTTGTACAAATTTATAACTGAAAACTTTATAATTTTTAGCGTAAACTCGTGATCTTGGATTGAAAGTTGAGACCGTAAAAATATTAAATAATCCAGTTGGTATTGCTATTTTTTACTGTTATTGAATGTTAATAATTAAATAAATATAAGGTAACATATTGTTACAAGAGCTGAAAATATTTTGTTGCTTTGGTGACTAATATTGACGTATAAATTGAACTTGATGAGGAGTTTGACTAGCTAGATATGAGAAGAGATGTTGACTAGAAGACAATCGCAGTACGGTCGACACTTATTGATACTCGCTCCAATCAGCGATTAAACACAAGCCTAGTAAGGTCGTACTTGGGAGTGGACCATTTAAATTACGGAAAGCGCCTAATATAGAAAGGACACCTGGAATATATTAAGCGACGGTAAGAGGATTTTGAAGGGGAAACACGCGAGAAATATGGTGATAAAAATATTAAGAGAGAACACAAAAACTGATGCAGTACGCGAAGGAATCAATCGCTACATGAGTGAAACCTACCACCAAACAGAATTGCGATCATCGGCTATTGTAAGGCTTCGCCCCCAATCATTAGAACACACATACAATCCAAACAACCAAATTCACTTCTGGTCTCCTCTTCGTCATTTCAACATATTATCTTTTAGTTGCACTTGGTTTAGTAGTTCAAGCATAGCTGTAACTTATTAGTTTGCAGTTAGTTTATTCATAGCATAGTATCCGGTATGGAAAGCGATTTAGTGTTGCTTTTTTATCATTTCAATTATCGATAAACATGAAAAGTAATCATCCTTCTATATAATACAGTATCTATTATGGCTTTTCGTTATGGTTTGTCCTTTAAACTTCAGTTTTATTCCAGAACAGTCTAAATTCCGTATTGTGTATATACATTTATTCTCTTAACTCTCTATGGATCTTAAGTCATTTTTACGTAACGAGGTTACTCTTTATAATCGTAACCAGAGGACTATCCTTCTACCGAACTAAAAAACAACATTAGGCGGTTGACTCATTAGTGATATTACAAAATCACCTCACACAATTAGCATAAAAAAAATCTTCAACACAATCTTATCTACAAGTAACAAATTTGGAGATAAGGCAAAATAATATAAATCTTTTCGATTTGTTAAAATTCCTACTATGAACCACTATAATATGTATTCTACATTTCAAAAATGTAGATTAGAAAACAATTTATGGTAAATATTATAATAAATGTCTAATATGGACACTAAAAATATATAATCATGTAATTTATCTACAATGTAATCATGTAGATTTAGAAAAAATGATTATGGCAAATAATAAACAAAAGTTTCTTGTGTTAATGTTATAATTTTATCTTCTTTGTTGTACCCTGACGTACTTATCCTGAAATCAATAACCTCAACATGTACTCCCTCCGTGGAATTGAAAACTTCCAACACGATCCGATATTAAAGCCCTGACATTTTCAAGATTAAGGTAATGAATAATCTTATATAACATATACTAAAATAATCCTCCAGCGACTTCATTGAAAATATTTAATTAGGTTCATAATTGTATTATGGATAAAATTTAAAATTTATTATTATCTATACATATATATTCTTTTATTATCACAAATAGAACATTATTTAGGAAAACAATTTCATTTTTCTTGAAAAAAAAATAAGTTTGATTTTATTTACTGGTATTCGTATTTTAATTTAAAAGTTTCGTAGATTTGTCGGGGTACTAGCTCATAGTTAGTGTACCAAATATAATGTTGTGGTCCCTTAAAAAAGGAGAAAGAAAAGTTAAAAAGAAGACGGAAAACCAACTTCCTAGAAATATCAAATCGTAATGCCTAGAAAAAAACCTCCTGTACTGAAGGGAAAAGATTGTTATTGTAGAAGCTGGCTTAATTGATCAGTTGTTGTGATGACATAGCATTGATTGCTTGTCAGTTCTAACGCCTTCCTAGAAAGGTGGAATTGCGGACTTAGGGAGATAGATGCATAATAGCATTCAGAGGAAAGATGGCATCTTATAGATACCTCAGTTTGAATTGTTAGCGTGTCTAGCTTTGTGTTGCCAGCTTTAGGCTGAGTTTTGTGTTTTTCTGGATGCGATCTAAATTAATGAAGATTTTTTTCCTATTACTCTCGGTCCAAAAAAAAAAAAAGAGACGAAAAAATTTCTGATCCCCTTTTCACAGATACGTGTGTAGAGTTAGGTTTAGATTAATAAGTTAAAGGAGTGAGCAATCGGACCTTGATTGAAAAGTCAGCGTACGAGGTGATATATTAATTTTCCCAATTAAAATGTTTACCAAACAAAAAAATTGTCAATTTGGTTAAAATTTTTTTGTGACACCTAAAAAAAAAGAAAGGACATTGATTTTTTTTTTAATTGGAGAAGTACTAAATCTGAAAATTTAAAATTCAGATAGGTCATCAGATAAACATTTCTGTAATTGTTTGATTTTTGAATGTATTGGATATCCGAATAATCCCAAAAAAGATATTACGTATAAAAAAACCATATTGGATCCATGGCCTTAAAATTTTTAGATTACTGTATTTCATAACCATTTGAAAGATTGTTGTCATATGATGAATATGACCAATTTTTCGCATTTTATTTTATAATTTTAATTCAATCTTAACTAGATTAGTTTAGTGGGTACATTAATGATTCTTTGTAGTTCAATTTTACCTAAACCATTATTGAGGGCCTGTTTATTTAAATTACTTAATTTCAGAGTTTTGTTTCAGTCAGTTCAGTTTTTCAAAAAATTCAGTTCAGTTCAGTTTCAGTTCATTTTGGAATTTAAAATCCAACACTTAAATCTTAATACCTATTTATTCAGTTCAGTCCAGTCTCGCGAAGTTCACGTTTCAGTGTCAAATTCAGTTCAGCTTCAGTTCAGTTTGTAATTTAAGTAGAATAGACCCCTCTGATTTCAAATTTCAATCAGGAAAGAATAAGCATATTATAATTTCAATCTAATGGTTGATTTGATAGCCGCAAGCCCCGCCGAATTTGGTCATGTGATGATATAAGATGTACCATGTAATTTTTCCGGATTATACTTCCGATCTTTTCTTTTTCTCACCATCATTATCTATGTTTATAAATTGTTTAATGGATCTTTTTTAATGAAACAACCCTTCAGGTGTTTTGCGTTATTTCTACAATTTATATCCCTGTTAAAAAAAATTTTACATATACTTAGGTTTCTAAGTGTCTACGTGAACCAAACGTTTAATTTTTTATTATTTTAATATAATAATTTTTTTGTTTTTTTTAATTTTTAAAAGATATATTTAACCAGTTTGAGGGTAGTTAAATTTAACATTAAGCATTTAGGGTATAATTTATTTTGTGAAAAGGGTATAAACTCAAGGGATATATTGTGGACTAATTTTTTTTTTACATGAGTATATTATAGAAAACGCATAACTTTCAGGGGGTATTTTCCATAGGAAATCCAAATTTTAATTTACACAATTTATTTTTGCAGGATTAATCCTCAATATTTTCTCTTAAAGTATATGTGTCTCATTAAATTTTTTTTAATAAATATAAACTAGAAGTTGTTCCGCGTGTAAAAGATGAATGGTAGTCGGAGACACAACATATATAACATAAGAAATTCACAGATTGTCCAAAACAAAGTCGTTACACCACGATCGATCTTGAAAGTTCTAAAATAAACATACGAACACATTACCTCTTATAGAGTATACATACAAACACACATTAACACCAGCCAATACTTAAAGGTATATTCTGCACAGAATATATTGTTTACACATAGTATGACATATACCACCACATCACTAAAGTACTAAAATATACCTACTTTTTTTTTCTTTTTTTTTTGAACAGAAGGAAAAGGCTCAACTGACCCACCTCTAAAGCTAATACATGTTGTGAAACGTCATACAAATGTTCTTAACTTATCAACTATATGTGCAGTTCTAATAATCATTTTATAATAAGGCTCTTCCCTTATGATGCCCTCATAGTTTCCTCGCCTAAACATTCCTGTGAAAAACCAGTGTATGGGTGGACGAGTTTATCAGCAGCGATGTTATGTGTAAGTGTTCTCGTCTATATTGCCTCTGCCAAATTCCCTATGTTTAACTCGAATGCTCTTTATGCCAACACCCTACCTTCCTTTCCTCTAGAGGCGTCTCCAATAAACCCTGTATATGTAAACTCAATGCCACTTAATTCTGTCAGTGGTGGTCACACTCTTTTGGTAATAATGCCCTACCTTCCATCTTTCGAGAAGCTTCACTCTATCCTTTTTCCACACTTTACAGAGGCTATTATATATGAAGCCGAATTCACCTTGAAGTGCATTCACACCAAATTATATCGCAGAAAGATGTATGACACAAAATTTCGCGCCTTTTCTATAAAACACCGCTTGTGGTCCTTGTCTCTATCCTTTTCTGAGTGCATTCTATAATCAGTACTCAAGATGTAGGAAACCCCATCGTGTCCTCTGTCCTCGGCGTCAAGAGATAGCCTCTGCAGAGAATAACTCCAGGATGCTGTTTCTTATAATGAAGGAGTTTTTGACACATTGAAATACCCTGACACTACTAGTTTTGCTGACAGGTGCTAGCAGGAGTGTCCGTAAGCAAGCTAACCATACATACTCTCGAACCCACCTCCCACTGAATTTTCTAGGCCGTTTCTGTTAAAGGACTCAGTGATAGTCTCCCTTGCTGTGCTCCTATGGTCAATAGTGTTTCACCCATTGTGATAACTCCGCTTCTCCCAAAGCTGCCGCATATGCTCCCGTTTTGGTGTGGTCAAATTTCCCAGCTCTTGACCCTCGCCAGATCCTGTTGTAAACAGAGTATTTGGCAATCCCGTGAAAAGATATGTTTGTCTATTTCCATGGTCACCTTCTGTCTTTAGGTGTGCAGTTGCATATTTGCTATTCATGAAAATCCTTATTTTCTTAATTATTTAGGTAATTAAATGTATTGAGAGAGAAGATCGAAAATTCGATATTGAAGTCTCGTTCTCCATTCTCCTCTCCTGTTGCTAATGGCCTTGTTCAGAAGACGCCACAGGATCAATATTTTTAGGCGAGTGGGTCTTTTTATGAATGAAAATTCACATTTCCACGAAGGAGACATCTTCTTATTTACCCAAGACGACCAATGTTCTTTGCCGTAGTCTTGTTGACGTAGCGATCCCTAAATCCTAAAAGGCATACATCCTCCATTTTTCATAAAAATATTTTAGCATGTTCACTCTATGACTTTGATCTACACTCAGTTAGACTTTAACCTTTCACGCGCTGCTCGCCCGCCCCCCGCCAAAAGATGCAATATCCTTCATGATCTTGATGCTAGCTGGAGTACTTACTTTATATATTTTTGTAAATACCGTACTGTCTTGCCTCACCTATGCTTACATAATCTGATTCTGATTACATATCCTCTTCTTCCTACACGTATCCAACTCTCCAATAGTTTAAAGGTCGAATTCTGAGACCGGAACACGGTTACTTTCCATCCTTCATCACGAGGATTGGTGTCTATAGTTATCATACACTCCGAATCTCGCCATGCTAACTACCTAGGGACAAAACCTGCGTGGTCCCTGTGAGCCTCCAAATGATTCTCCCAGCTATTTGCAACGGTTGTTTTCCTACTTCCATCACCAAACACTTCACCAGCTCCGTTAATGCCCACAGTCCCCGTGCTGGATACAAAACATTGAGCCGCCCATATTTAATCCCAGCTACCACCCAAGATTCCATATGCCTCTAGTTTCTACGTAGTTCGTCTGTTTTCATGACAGTTTCATCGGGTTGCTCACACTTGTAATCCTTATCTTAGCACCCTGAAAAAACCTCAATCTCTGCGAATAGATGAAAGCTATCTCTTCTTCAATTTACAATAGATCTTACCATGGGGCTAACCTTCGTGCTATTGATTTAGTATAAGTCTATAGGTATGAAAAGAGCCTCCGATTCAAGGGTCATTTGTGACAACACCAATTCTCAACCGTTCTTCTCCCTGCCTTTTAGGTAAGCTGCGGCCACAGCTCCTCCAGTATGAAAACATTTCTATGAATAATAGTCTGTTTATTGACTTCCCTGTCCCTAGCCAGACTCTATTGCGTAGATGAATATTGGTAAGATTGTGGATTCTCTTCCAGATGTGCATCTCGGAACTCTAAAAACTCGAAGAGGCTATCGGTGTGCTAACTCCACCTAAAAGGAGAAATTTAGAATATAGGAGGCGTCTCCGAGAGGGGAAATAATTAAGAATGGGAATAGAAAGATGACATGAATTAAATAATCCCCTTTGGTCCTCTTTCCGTTCCAAGAATAAATGTGTAAGAATGAAGTGTAAATAGTAAAAATCTTTGTCGTTTTTCTTTCTTTTTTTTGTTTGATGTTAGATTTATTATACCTGCACCTTGTGTGAGAGGAAGATCGAATTCCACGAGCTCCTAGTCTTCTAAAACCTTTTCAACCGTTCCATTGAAAATTCTCCTTTTTTGGTCGACCCGAAATTCGACGGGATTTCCAATGGTATTTTTCAATACGACCGCTGAAGGGCATTCCAAAGGTCTGGTGAGGTTTATTTCTCATTGTTCTTGTGAGCAAGCATATCCTACATAGTAACAATAGCGCACTTCGAATTGTTAAGGACCTCCCTGAAGCTTTTGTCAGAACAATCTGATAGGCCTCTTGATAGCTGTTTTAATATTGTTTGATAATTGATTTAACAACAAATTTCGTAACATTGTAATGATTATGGAGTAGAGGAAAGGAGGAAGAAGATGATAAACATGCATTTTCTTTTTCTCTCTCATACAATCATACACATGACTTGTGACTTCTCACTTGGGAGTTGGGACTTAAGTACTATTAATCTCATGAGTGGTTGACAAGTTTTATTCACTCAAATTAAATTAAATTGAACTTTAACTTTTTTTTATTCTTGTTTTTAACTTGCATTTAATTTTTTTACGTAAGGTATAAATCTATGGTCAAAGACATATACTTCTTCCATTTTCTTATTTGCAACAAACAATTACACTTTTGAAAACTTCAAACTAAATATAACAAATTAAATGTTTCTTGTCCTTCTTCGTAAATCATCCTTTTCTTTTTTTTTCACTCAATCACATAAATTACTTTTTTTTTGCGGGGTTGATGTGTGGAGTAAGGTAGAAAGGAGAAGAAGAGGAAGCAAAGGGAGCAGCCCCAGTAGCGCGGGGTGCGCCGCCTAGGGCGCGGGTCGTGCTGGTGGTCCAGAAGCGAGGAGCATGGAGGTGTGCAGGGCGCGGGGCGCGCTGGTCTGGGCGTGGGTCGCGCCTGTGCTGTTGCGTTTTGGCTTCTCTGTTGTGGTGGTGGCGCGGGGCGCACCCTCTGGGCCGGTTCTACTCTATTTTTGCGGTTTAGTGGTACTACTATAAATACCACTTCATTTCATTTTCTCTCTCATTCATTCACAATATAAACACTTGAAATCAAATACAAACTCTCTCTA
>SNQN01008466.1:0-23132 GCA_008642245.1 Bassia scoparia | reverse complement strand
ATTATCCACCCACTTTTTATTACTATACGAAGAAAAACTTACATATACTATTAAAATATAGTAGATAAATGTTTATTTTTTCTTACAAAATTTAATTAAATATTATTAGTAAATAAAAATATAAAAGTCTCCACATGATCCTTTTTGGACCTCACGGAACCAATTATTATGCATAGTTCGAAAGAGYAAGAGGAATTCCTATTGCTCATTACCTACCCGCATCTAGCAGCCTCTACTCGGTCTATTTTTTCACAATTATTATTTTGAAAACAAGAATTAATCTCATTTTATTGCCCTAAAAGCATATAAATTAATGGAACATTCTAAGTTATACACATGTGGTATAGTACTTTTTAAGTTGTACTTATGCTTTTSAGACTTTCTAAACTATACCCATAAACTACCAATCCTTAATCAACTATACCCTCCCCTAGTTAAAAAACTAACCTTAGTTAAATTTAAAATGTAAATTTAAATTAAAAAAATAAAAGGGAAAATTCTAACTATACACATGTGGTATAGCATTTTCTAAGTTGTATTTATGCTTTTGATACTTTCTCAACTATACCCATGAACTACCAATCATTAATCAGCTGTACGTTAAGTCAACTCTTATAGTTAACTTTAGTTAAAKTTTTTTACAAAAAAGTCCAAAAAAAAGAGAAGTCAATTCCTTAACAACAACCCACCCACACGTGACTACTGGCGCATAACGACGACATCACCACCACTAACCCCATCGCAACCACACYGCCACGCTGGAAAACAACACAACTACGTTGCACAACCATACACAACCATAACCACTTAACCGCGAACACCCACTCTCACTCACTCCTCCCAACAAACACCCACCCTCACCTCTCCTTCAACTTCTGCTTTCTCACTCCTAGCGAATACCCACCCTCACTCACTCTATGTATTGATTTGATGGATTGTTTCTTATTTTGTAATTCGTGAATTGCAAGTGTGTGGGGTTGAGTTTCGTAATTCGTGAATTTACAATTTTTGTTCGAAGGTGGTTATGTTTGATGTTTGATTAAAGTACAATCGAAAGGTGCTTGAGGGTGGTGCGGCGAGACAGTTGAGGGCGGTGAGGCGGGATGGTGCTCTTGGGGGTGAATGGGTTTGTAGGGTTTAGGGTTTGTATCGTGGCCGGGTTCGTGTGGTGGCTAGGTTGATGGTGGGTTGGGAGGGGCTTTATTGGGTGGGGTCGATGGTGGTGTTGGGGTGGTTGTACTGTGACTTGTAAGGGAGGAGGAAGGGCTTTGGGTTTTTATTTTTATTTTGGGAAATTCTAAGCTATACACATGTGATATAGCATTTTCTAAGCTGTACCTATGCTTTTGAAGCTTTGTCAACTATACCCATAAACTACCAATCATTAATCAACTATACTCTACCCTAGTTAAAAAAACTAACCTTAGTTAAATTTAAAATAGGAATTTAAAACAAAAAATAAAAATAAAACCCAAAACCCTTCCTCCTCCCTCACAAGTCACAACCACCCAGCGCCACCATCGACCCCAACCTAACCTAACCCAACGAACCCCCTCCCAATGCCTCCATCAACCTAGCTACCACACGAACCCAGCCACCACACAAACTCCAACCCCTACGAATCCATTCACCGTTAAGTGCACCATCTCGCCGCACCACCCTCAAGCACCCTTCCATTGCAATTCAATCCAACATCAAAACTCAACCACCCTTCGAACTCGAATTGCAAAATTCACGAATTACAAAACTTAACCCYGCACAATTGTAATTCACGAATTACAAAATTCGAACCAATCCATCAAATCAATTCACAGAATGAGTGAGGGTGGGTGTATGCTGGGAGTGAGAAAGCAGAAATTGAAGGGGAGGTGAGGGTGGGTGTTTGTTGGGAGGAGTGAGTGAGAGTGGGTGTTTGCAGTTATGTGGTTGTGGTTGTAGGGGGTTGTGCGGCGTGGCAGTGTGGTTACATTGAGGTTAGTGGTGGTGATGTCGTGGTTGTGCGGCGGTAGTTACGGGTGGATGGTGTTTGGGTGGGTTGTTGTTAAGGAATTGACTTCTTTTTTTTTGTATTTTTTTTGTAAAAGTTAACTATGGTTAACTATATGAGTTGAGTTAAGGTACAACTGATTAATGATTGGTAGTTCATGGGTATAGTTGGGAACGTCTCAAAATCATAGGTACAACTTAGAAAATACTATACCACATGTGTATATAAGGATGGAAATGGATCTGATTCGGGGCGGATGGACAATCACCCGCATCCATCCACCACACCCGATCCATCCATCACCCGCCCAACCATCCATCCACCAGCCACGGGTGAGACGGATGGATCGAGTGAAAAACCAGATGAAGAAAAAAGCCAAATTAAAACATATCCAAATTTGCTATCAACTAGCTAACAAAAAACAGTAGCAACAAAACATGAAAAAAAGTAGCAACAAAAATTAAACCAAGTTGAAATTTTAAGATTTAGGGAGTGTTAATGGAATAATGCAACATGTGCTTAGCCCATTTATTAATTAAGAAATATATATTTTACAAAAATGAAATATATGGATGATGGATCGGATTAATGGGTGAAAAATACACCCGAATCCGATCCGCCACCCGCGTTTCATCCGTTTAATTCGGGTTTTTCACCCATCCATTTAGACGGATGGACCAGATTAGCGGATGATCCATTGGATATTTCGATCCCTATGTGTATAGCTTGGAATTTCTCTAAATTAATTCTAGGTGTGTTTGAATTAATACACTTATATTCAAATAATTTTAGTGACAATTTGAATTTATATTAAATGTGGGTAGCTTTATTAGTTGTCCAAGATTATTATATAACTTTAACGTGGATGCATATACTTTTCAAGACTTATTTACCATTGTTAAAGTAAAATTGGTGATTAAATAATATGTACATGGAAGAAGAAAAAAATTATTTACAAGACTTACCTTCGATCACTAATAAAAACAAAGGAAAACAAAAGGTTAGAGGTAGAAAAGATCACCCTACGACGAACTAAGTGTGCGGTCTAAAGTAAAATTATTAAAATTTGGAATTACAAAAGGTTATTAGAAAAGTCAGAATTTAGAGTCAATTTATAGCCAATGATGAGAGGCTTCATAAAAACCGCACGGGTTTATAAAAAGGGTGTTTAGTAAAAGTGATTTTATAGACATACATATTAATTACACATGTACCTCTTTTATTAGCTTGTTATCTGCATTATTATGTAAGTTTCTTGCTCCCCAAAATTCTTGTTTCGTCCAGATTCATCAGACACATGAAAATAATTTGTGAGATTATCCTTCAATGTACTGTACATATGGCCATAATTTACACCTTCATTGTTGATTATATGAATATTTGTTTGATTTTTATTTCAATGATTTTATGGTTTTCTAATTATATATTTTCTAAAAACATTTTTATTATTAATAAAAATAGAAACTTTTGAAAAACTGTAGACAATCAAGAAAATTCAAAATAAGTTAAACTTAAAAGAAAATTATCAAAACCAAACTAATATTGTTGGGAGCTCAGGGCTGGTGATGAAACACTTCGGCATGTAAATAAACTCAAAAACCGAATATTGAATCATTAGCATGTTTAGGCAAATTTCTTGTGAGTTGAACCAATAAAAAAAAAAAAAAAAAAAAAAAAAAAAAAAAAAAAAAAAAAAAAAAAAAAAAAAAAAAAAAAAAAAAAAAGACAAAAAAAAAAAAAAAAAAAAAAAAAAAAAAAAAAAAAAAAAAAAAAAAAAAAAAAAAAAAAAAAAAAAAATTCGCGTATAGTAATGTCATTTGCCTAAAAGCAAGGGACAAGCAAATGTTATTGTCTTTACTAAGAAACTTTGCTGCACACTTTTGGCCTTATAACGAAGATAAAGTACTTCATCAATAATTTAAAAAGTATCTCAGAACTTACACAAATAATTAGATGGAAGGTAGATAGATAATGTCGCAAGAATGCAGTTCACTTGTATCCTTCTTAGTAGAAGTAGGTTGTATTGACTAACAGTATATTGAGGTCATTATGATAATATCTACGTAAATTGTTAGAAAGACCGCATGCAACATTAAATTGCAACTGATCAGATAGATATTCTCATACTCACCACCCAGTGTACATGCATTAGAAGCTACACAAGTTAGGATTGCAAGAATGATTAAGGAAAGAAACACATATCTACTTTGATTCTAAGTTGCAAAAAAGTCAAACATGGAAAGATATCTAACCCGAATTAATATTTATCATGTAATACTAAGAATGAGGGTAGTCATAAAGAAATTCCGAATCATATTTCTGAATCATAATAATAATCCACCGAACAATTTAATAATATTTCTAAATCATAATGTGCACAAACACTATGAATCAAGGTAGTCATCAAGAAATTCTACTTCAGAAATAGTTAAGGAGTCAAGCAAATCGATCTTATGAAGCACTTATATTGTTAATGGGGAAAGTAGAGGTGAAATACCAAAAAAAAATGGCTAACTATCATATAATTCCCCCATCTTCTACAATAAGAGTAAAAGTTTCATCAATATTCGAACAAATTGATCTTCACCTTAAACCGTATGCATATCTACAAGTTTAGTGGAAACTTTCGATATTTAGGGAAATTTCATTTTATTATAAACTTTCATTGTTTTCCATTTATGTTTATATTTTTAGTGTAAAAAGAGCTTTTTACCTTTAATAAGTAAAACTTTAAACATGATTCTACTACTCTAAACTAAATTATATTTCTAATCTAAATTCATAAAAATTTGGGAACCAAAAGTTTATATCCCCCCTCTCTCCAACTCCAACTTTGCATCACCACCACCGTACCGCTAACTAGAATACCATACACTCACACAAACATAGAAAACCATAGCACCATTCTCGCTCACTTAGAAAACCACGCCACCGCACCACCATTGTACAAAGTCAAGTTGAACCACCGCTCTTATCTAGAAAATTGCATCGCACAAACCCACTAATCCTACCTTGCACCATACGAAGAACCCACATCGCAGCAAAACCCATTGCACTACTTGCACTAGATAGAAAACCATCGCACCATTGATTTCCAAACCCAGATTGCACTATCATCAACGCACACCCAAATCACATAAYCATAAAACAAGTTCAAACCCTAAAAACYATTATTCRAAGGCTTATGCTCGAACCTTAAAAATTATTGTCCGAAGGCTTCGAACCCCATGTTAAGTTCCCTAGTTTGAGTTTTGATTGATGACAAACCACATTGAACTATTGTATTGCAGACATATCTTTGTTTGTACGTATAGGTGTTAAAGTACAAGTTCAATGGATGAAAAGACACAGCTCATGTAGCCAAGTCTTGAAGTTTGCATGAAAACTAAGATCATAGTGTTACATATTTTGGTCTTAGATGTAATGTAAGTGGTATGAAGGTTTGCAATGCACTAGAAAGGTTTGAAACTAGAGAGATGAGCTAGTTGTGGATGACAGGATGTATCCTTTCCCAGAGGGTTCAAAGTTCCTGAATTCTCTCTCTTTTTCTCTGGCAATGGATCAATATCTGCTGAAGAACATTTAGTCATATTTAACTGTCAATGTAGGGAAGTAGCAGATAGCGATTATCTCAAATTAAGATTGTTTACCAATTCTCTCACTAGAACTACGTTCTCTTAGTTCACCCACCTTCTAGTTTACTCTATACAGATATGGCAGGATTAGTAAGGGTAATTTCTTCGTCATTTTACTAGAGTGGAAGCTGGGGTTTCCATTAGAGATTTAGCCAAGATAGCCCGGGACAAAGGAGAGCCTGTGGAGGATTACAWCGCTAGGATTAATAGAGCTAAGATCASATGTCATCTTAACCTACCAAAGTCGGAGTTTGTTTCTATAGTCTAGAAAGGGTTGTCATTTTCTTTTAAGATGAAATTTGAGGGTTAGCATTTCCCTGATTTTGGGGCTCTAGCTAGTGTTGTGGTTGCATATGAAAGATTTTTGGCTAAAGAATCAAAAGGCAAACATAAAGATTATGCCAACTATGCCAATTGTACAGAAGAGGGCCAAGATCAGGATGATGACCAGGTGGATGTACCAAGCGCTAGATCTTGCTAATTTTTAACCTAGAGGTAAGAAAGCTGAGAATGATGAGGCGCAGCATGGCGTTGTTACTTCCCATGGTAATCATGATGGAGACTRTCGCYAGAAGGCTCGAACATACACGGAGGCTATTCAGAAGTTTCCCCTACAAACAAAGGTAGTGGAAGGCCTGAAAAAGTTACGCTTCTCTATGTGTCCTTCTTGTGTGGACATGTTACATTATGAGCTAGTAAGGACTCAAGTTATCCCTAACAACCCAAGTTGGGTTCCTAGACATTAGAAGTCTCAATTTGAAAGAGGATTATGGAGGGGACCAGTCACTCTTCCTCGAATGCCCTCAACTATTTCAGTCTTGACCAGGTTGGGCAAGCCTAAAGTGGTCCAACTAAAGAGCAAGATTGAGGTGGTGCCAAGTTCAGACCAAGGTGTCTAGGAGGTAGAAACCAGACAAAGGGATAACAATCCAAGTGCTAACAAAGGTTAGGAAGATGATTTGGCTCTTGGTTAAGTAAAGAGAAGGGTTAGGAAGAAGGCTAGGTTGAACCGAGAAGTAGCTACTAGTTAATTACAAGCAAATACAGTTCATGTGGATGAGGAGGCCTTGCAAAACAGAAAGCTTAAGGTTGTCTCTGTTGAGGGGCCTCATTTGAGGGGTGAAAGCAACGAAAGAGAGAATTCAACAAAGGAAATCCCCAAGGATAAGTCTATTTTGGGTTCTATCGGGATAGAGAGATCAAAGGGAGATGTTCTCGATGCCTAGCCTCATTTGGGTTTTGTCAAGATAGAAAAGTTGCAGGAAGGAATTCCTACAACCCAGCCTCATTTGGATAGGAGCCAGAGAGAGAAGTTAAGAGAATATGTTCTAGAGACCCAGGCTCATTCAGGTAGGAAACAAGTGGATGGACCTTTTGGAGGAAATTTGTTGTCGAACCCTCATTTGGAATTAGAAGCTCATCAAAGAGAGAGACAATTCATGGATCATCTAAGAACTTGCAGATTGTCAATATTCAGAGCCACSCTTTTGTTAGAGATCTGATGGAGGATCCTATTGAAGAAGAGCTAGCCAACCATGGGACAGGAAGTTTCGCAGAAGATGTTTTTATGACTGAGAAGGTGTCSGATGCGGATTTGGTGGACTATGGTTTGGAGGGTTTGGATTTTGAGGTGTCGAAATCAAATCTTGATTTTCTGGCAAATTGTTTAGAAGGTGATTGCGAGTCTGGCGCTTGTTGTGTAGTCACTTTCCCCCCACCGTTCAAAGCCTGTGGGACTGTGTAGAAGAAAACTTCATAGGCCGATAAAGTGGACAAAGCTGACACTGCAAGTAAGACCTCTACTATTTCAGCTAAGCTGAGTAAGTTGGACAAAGGATCTAGTTGRGCGCCATATGTGAAAACTTTCACTAAGGAGCAAGAACAGTTAGTTGTGCAACACTTAATCAAGGATATTAGTGTTGACAACTCACATACTAAGCCCCTTTATGTTATAGTTGATATAGATGGCATCAAGCTAGAAAAGGTGAGAATTGATACTAGCGCTACAATAAATTTGATGCCTTGGTTAGTTTTTAGTAAATTGGGTAAGGGTAAGAAAGATTTGTCTAGTGTCAAAATAAACATTAATGCRTTCAATGGTAAGTCAGAGAGTACTGAGAGATTGGCATGTATGCACGTCTAAGTATGTACTTCTAAGACTTGGTCAACTTTCTTTATAGTAAAAGGGGAGGGTAATTGCAATGTGATTCTCGGAAGAGAGGCTGCATCAGACTTCTGCTATTCATTCTACTTTGCATCAAATAAAAAGTAATATTATGGAATGGTAATGAATATGAGGTAGTTTGTGCTGATGTGCAATGAAATGATTCTTTTTTCTATTCTAATTGTCTTCTTGACCACGCGAAATCCTCCTTGCTAATACGGTATTTGCACAACGCTTTAGTGCACTTACAAGGATTTGGTCCTTGGCAACAAGGCCAACTTTAGTGTCGTGATCCTTAAGGTGTCTCTTGATTTGTTCACCTTTTTCCCTCAAATATGCAATATGCTGCTTGGCGTCTTGTTGTTTCCTCTTGCAAGCCTCATATGAAAGAACGCATTGTTGTCGTTCATGCCTAATAGTTGCTACCTTAGCGAGAAGAGAGTGCTCTTCCTCTTTTAGCAGCTGCATGTGGGTAGCAAGGCGTTTTTGTTCCTCAACGTATTGATCCATTTCAGCCCATAGGTGATCTCCTTGTTGGAAAGTGCCCAAAATATCCCTTCAAGAGGAGGCAAAATCCTTCTAGAAGAGCTCTTTCTCTTGGAAAAGATAGCACTGATATAGTCCCAATAAGGTTCAAGAAGATCACTTCATGCAGAAGGGTTGGTAGAGGCTAATATCTCCACCAAATTTCCCAAGGAAAGCATGGCATGAGCGCGAACCTTTGGATTGGGATCATTCTCTGCTTTAGAGCAGTTGTCAAGGACTTCCTGTATGAATTCTTGGGTCACTACCTGGGAAGGACCTGGAATAAAAGTTCAAATGAGAAAAACATGGTGTGGAAACTCAAAATCAAAGCATGGGTAATTGAAATTACCTGGATTGTGTCAAATTAACTGATATGCACCCTTTATAGGGGGAGGATTGGCTACTGGTTCCTATGATGTTGAACGCCTCTATCGCCTCATCCTTATCACCAGTTTATGTTAATGATTGTGTTTCCTCTACATCCGGGGTTTCCGTAGAAGGATCCATGTCTTTTTGATCGGTTGGATTGTGATCCATCGGTTGATCAGTGGATGGACTAGAATCAACTCAATTTGAAAACGGTTGAGGGATGCAATGTTTCTGATTAACATTTGTGTTGACCTCTTGATGTTCAACAATTGATGTTTGAAGGGTCTCCTAAATAGGTTAAGGATCTATGGAAGGGGCTGGGACAGAGGAATCAACATCGGGAGCAGCAGGGTAGGCTTGCAAGATTTCAAGAGGAACAATGTCTGAAGATGAGGGTACAACAATGTCTGAAGACGAGGGCACATGAGTGGATACTATGTCAGAAGAGTGAGATATAGTGTCATTGAGAATGGAGGATATACTTTTTTGTTTCTTATTTGGAGGGTTGTTTGAAGCTTGGTCATCTTGGTTGGTTTTCTAAACTTTTGGAGGAGTGTTTTGTGCTTTGACTGAAAGAGGGTCTACCATAAATTCTTCTTCATCACTATTGATAATTCTGCGGCCAATGGAAGGAGGTCTTTCATGGTTCTTCCTTTTCTGACTTAGGAATGTTGGAACATAGAATCATGAGGTAAGCCTTGTGACAAAGAAAGCTTAGTTAAGAACARAGTTGGTAACATGTTATTTGAGATGGGATGGCGGTCATCTTCATCAAAGTTTGGCACACTTAACGTTAATACAGAYCGAGTACGAGTTGAAGAGCTAGAAGTGATGATTTTTCTATGCATGTTGCCTCTTTTTTTGTCTCCAGCTTGGAAAGGACGTTCAAAGGCTTCTTAAAGACTGACAATCGATAGGTGAGGAATGTTGTAGTGACACTTTTCATCCTTTATGAAGATGGGTTAGGCGTTAAATTGTATTGTGTTAAGCTCACCTTCATGAATGGTATTCTCAATCAGATCACCAGCACTATTATTGGAAGAAGAAATTGCTTTCTTCTTGCTTCCTTTGCTTTCTGCATAATCAAAACAGAAGGTGAAATGAAATGATTAATTGGAATGCAAGGATGGATAGTACCACAAATGAGACAACGTACCATCAAAYGATGTGACACTAAAGGTAAAGTTGTTGATGACTTTGTTGGCGGTATTGTTCCAGGATGCTTCATCATACAACCATAGAGTATAACTTTCAGTGACTAACTCACAAGCACTAAAAGAAGGTAGAGAGTTTGTCTTAAACTGAATTCTTGGGCTTTTCCATATGTCTTCTTCAGTGAACACGTACCTGTTGAGTTCCTACTTTGAGTTTTGAATGATGACAAACTATTATTGAACTATCTATTTGCATGCAAGTTTCTGTTTGCATGTACAGGTACAAAAGACAAAAGTTCAATGGATGAAGCCAAGTCTTGATGTTTGCATGAAGACCAAGTTCAGAAGAGTCATAGTCTCAGGTATTAGATGTAATGTAAGTGGTATTTGGATTTTGTAGATTCACTATAAAGGTTGAGTTAGAGAGATGAGCTAGTTGTATGTGATAAGAAACTTTGGTTACTTATCATATATAATTAAAAGGAAACTTGCCTGACTGGAACAGTTTGGGAACAGTTCCAAACCAGCCCTCTCAAGTGTACTTCACAACATCCGTATTTTAGGAAAGTTTTATTTCCACGAATTTTTTTTTTAAATACACGGATGGTAGGGTTCTTGTGCGAGCTATATATTTTATGTATGGTAAGCATGATATATTATATTGCACTGATTTTATTTGATCTCAAATAAAACAAGTAAGAATATTTTCTGTGGATTATTATCATTCTCCCAAGGAAAATATTCTTAGGTAATATTTTATAGCATGCAAGACAAAGGCTTATTTACGATATATGATAGAGCGTTGCTAACCTATTAAATAATAAAACCTAACGTACTCGGTCTCACTAACTAGTAGTAAGGGCAAGAAAGGGTCGAACCCATGAGAGGCGTTGAATCAACCACCGAAAGTCAATGCTTAAACAAGCTAAGTCAAACTAGTTCTTTGAGAAAGGTTTGTCACTAAACTAGGAATTTAAACTAGAATTAAGATTAAACGAATTAACTTTGATAAAAGGGTCTAGGGTAATGGCAACACCACTCAAATTCATCAATCAATTGCAACAAACAAGGGGAATCGACTCGATGTTGGTGTTAAATTATGGAACGTCACCTAAGACACCTAACTACTCTCTCGAGTCTCGAGCTAGAAGATTGCCTAATTCATGGATTATAACCTATTTTCATTGTTACAATTCACAAAACCAAGCATGAAAACCAAATTCCTAGTGACAACAATGTTCCTTGACTTGAAATTCCTATTTTCATGGCCTTTTAGCCAAGCAAGTTCAGGGAGCCTACAACTTAACTTCATCTTTCAATCCTTCATTAGTAGACTAAAAATAAGTACTTGTGGTGATCAATCACAAGAACTAGCATGCAATCCCTTAAACAAGGCTAATCAACATAAACAAGAGTTAAAACCCCATAAACAACTAACAATTCATGACAAATTGAGGGTTTCACCAAACTATAGAATTAACTACTCACAATCCATAAATAATTCCAGAAACACAATTTTGAGTTCATAATATGTAAATTCAAAGCTAAAATCAACAACAATCAACATTATTGGAAAACAATAATCAACTAATAAATAGCATAACAAGTACTCACAATTCATTACAAATGGAGAACAATGAACTAGAGTAGAGAGAAGTTACTTGAAGCTTATGAATGAACAACAATGGAGGAAATGCTTCTGGAATGCTTTAAACTAGATTACCAACTAGAAATTACAAGTAAATTTGAGGAGAAATTCAAGTTCTAACTAAACCTAAGGTGAGAGAAATGCTACTAAGAACTAAACTTGAAAAATGTAAGAGTTAATGAATATATTTGCTGCCAAAAATCAGCCAAAGTAAGGCAGACTTTGTGGCCCAAACAGCACGGCGCGGCTCGGGCTAGCAGCTTGCCTGCCCGATTTCAACGTGTCGTACTTTCTCGTCTTTTATCGAACTTGTTCTTGCGACCAATTGTTTCAAAGCTCTCGAGACGAGATAATTTCACCTCTAATTGGAACCACCTCAATTCGATAACTAAGTAAAAGGATATCACAATTTGAATGTAAACCTAAGCACGAAAGGCTTCCAAAATTACTCCAAAAAAAGACATAAAATATACAAAATACATAAACTACTCATGACATATTAGTATGACCAAAAAAAGTTAAAAACATATAAAACAACATTATAATGCTTCAAAAACACAAGAAAATAAGCACTAAAATACACCTAAAATATGTACAAATAACGACCCATCAATATCTTGTTCATACACAAACCCTAATACTATTGCACGAGCTATATTCGTAAACATAAACTGCAAAGTTCTCTCTCTCAAAGCTTAACCTGCTAGCATAAATCCGATACCACATCAAGGACTTAATACACTCTCATTCTAGCATTAAGGCTATTTGTTTTTGAGAGACAAGAGTTGTCATTTGAGGATAATGTGAGTTCAGTTTGCTGGGGAATCTGGTTAGGGGATCAAGTTCATTTGAATCACCATAGTTGGTGGTTGAGTCGAACTTCTATAGGTGGAAGTTAGGGGATCTCTTGTGCATAGGTGCATAATCTAATCGACTGTAAATCTTTTGTTATTCTAAGTTTATTAATAAAAGAGTGAGTGAGTGGAGGACGTAGACTTTATAGAAGTCGAACCTCGTTAAATATTTGTGTTGTTTATTTCTTGCATTTATTATTCCGTTGCCTAAGGACTGGTTCTTAACTAGTCTCAATCAATCGAAAAATTTACAACACTTATTCAATACTCAATTCACCCCCCTCTTGAGTATAAATTGCACTTTCAATTGGTATCAGAGCCTAATTTTTTAAAAGGGTAAAACCTAGAGAAGGAAGAGAATATGAGTACTCAAGAGATGACAAACGAAAATGCACGATCAAGGTTGCCCAAGTTCAATGGGACAAATTATCCATGGTGGAAGATTTGCATGCAGAATTTCACCATTGGCACTAACTATGAGTGCTGGATGACAATTAGAAATGGTCCAAAGAAGGTTGYTGCGAACACTGATGGTACAGAAGAAGGGGAGTGAATACTGAACTACAAATGGAAAGACTCTCGAGAAGAATGCCAAGGCCATGTCCCTTCCTCAATAAGGTATTGAAGATAATGAGGTAAGCCGTATTTTAGCATGCTATACTACTAAGGAAATATGGGAAACCCTAGAGTTAGCCTATGAAGGAACTAGTTAAGTTAGGAGATCTAAAGTGGATATTTTTATGTCCAAATATGAAACCTTTGACATGAACCGAGATGCAAATATAAGGGATATGTTTACTCGTTTTATGTCTATTATCAATGAACTGAAATCTCTTGCTAAAAGCTTAACTAGTGAAGATTTTTTCAGAAACATTTTGAGAAGTTTGACAGGTAAGTGGCTACCTAAGGTTACTACAATACAAGAGGCCAAGGATCTATCCACCTTGACCGTAGAACAACTCATTGGGTCTTTAATGACTCATGAGATGTTGGTAGACTCAAGGAAGAAAGCACAACCAAAAGTCGTGAGCTAGCTCTAAAAGGAGAAGAGAATGAAGAAGATATGGATGAAATAGGTCTCATGGCAAGGAGATTTGAAAGAAGTCTCAGATCTTAATACTAGGGAAAAGCTTGGAAGAACAAGGGCAACACAAAGATGACCAGTACCAGCACTAGTTGTTTCAAATGTGGTGAAACTGGACATATGACTAAAGATAGTCCAGCATGGAAAAATGACAAAGGAGGATAAAGAGAGAGGAAAATAAATAAAAGAGCCATGCTTTCTTCTTGGGAAGACACAGACTCAAGTAGTGAGAGCGAGGAGGACGGGGCTCTTGTATGTGTGACTATAATGTTGGGCGATGTAGACTAGAGGCAGACTAGTTCCGAAGAAAACGACACATGTGTCTTATGGCAGGAAGCAACTCTTTAGACAAGGAACAAGAAACTATCTCTGATATGCAAAAACAAATGAGATATTGTGATAGAGACGAGTTATTAGGTTTTATTGATTCCACTATAGAACACAATATTCAAGGAAATGCTCCTAATAAAGCTAACAAGAAGAAGTTAATAGAAACAACATAAAATTTAGACTTAAGTGAATGTCATTCTGYTGAAATTGAACTTATTTGTACAGAACAGAAAGAAAAAAATTCAAAGCATGAAAAAAGTTTAGATCAAAAGAACATAGAACTAGAGTTGCTCAGACCTCATTCAGATTTTACAAATGATAATTTTTATCAAAACAATGAAAAAGGTTTTAGTAAACTTAAGGAGACAGAAATTGAAGGAATAAATTTCAAGATGCTCAAAAAGAAAAGTTTTACTCTAAAACTTCCTAAGACAGATGAACAAGTTGCTCGATGCTCAAAATACTATAAACATCCAAACCTCATAACCTGGTAATTCGCAAAGGTTTGGACTAGGGTATTYTGGATCCAATTCCCAACATCCAGAAAACTTGGGAAGAGATGAGACTGGATTTCTGAATTCAAGTGAGGCAAGTATGTGTTTGCAAAACACATGCACGTTTGCACCTACTGTGGTAAGAATGGACATATGACAGATACTTGCTGGACTAAGCAAAAACATGAAAAAAGAAATCAGTGGTGTAGACACCTGAAAATGTGTCTCCCCAAATGAGTAATCCGTGATGAAACATACCGCGTCTCGCGTTTGTTTCGACTCAGAAAAGATGCTTTGAACTCACAAAAGTTGGAAATACGTGAGGTCGTACTCGGAACTATTGAGCAAGAGGTTGCAAAGGCAAAGCAAAAATATTTTCTTGTCGTTTTCTCAAAGGTTTTTCAAAGGTTTTCAAACAAGTCACTGGCGATTCTCATGCTTTTTGATTCTCATCATGTCCGTCAATATTTTCTGAATCCGCCAGTATTTTAAATTATTTTTCTGATTTTTCTATGTTTTCTATGAATTTGCAATGTTTAAATACACAGAATACGCAGAAAAATTCATGAATAATTAGAAAATACTGGAAATACGTGGAACCTTCTAGAACATTTAGAACTCCTTGCTTGGAGAGCAAGGGTTCTGGTGCGTCGAATCAAGGGAAATCACGAATAAAATCGGAGGAACAAATATTTCGAGGGTGTTTTTGGAGAATATATACGCAATCAATTGAGCCGTATACTACGCAAATGTGAGCGTATATACGCTCTGAGGAGCGTATAATACGCTCATATTGCTGCGTATATACGCTCAACCAAGCCATACGATTGCCAAATTTGCATGGAGGATTGCAGCGTATATTACGCTGAGTTGAGCGTTATATACGCTCCCCATGAGCGTATATACGCTCTCCTCAGCGTATATACGAGGGTTCTTGCCTCGTTTTTGCCTGCGTGCCTATAAATACTCCCTTGCCTTGCTCAGTCCGATACACCTTCACTTCATATACTTCATACGCACACTTCTCTTCTCTAAACACTTTAAACACATATAACATTCGTTTTTAGTTCAAAAGCATCGATTCTCTTCGAATCAACAGCGATAACCAAAGGTTGAATTCTCGAGATTACTCACCAATAATTCTCTTCACTTTCTTTAATTTGACTAACCATGGTTTGAGTTTCAATACAATTAAAACAATGTAGAAACTCACTTTTTAATCGTTTCATGTAAATATTGTAGGTTTTCTTAACGACTTTCAATGTTTCCATGGTTTTTGGTTTTCATCTTTTCATTTCATTTCATTATTATTGATCCATTGTCAATACCTAACATTCTTTATTCTTGTTTAGCAATTCAAGGCGAACGATTCCATTGCGCTTGCGTTTTATCATGGACTAACAATTTGTTTCTTTGTTTTATGTAGCGATTCAAGGCAAAGGATTCGTTTTCATTTCGTTTTACAAACTAACTTTTGTTTTCTTTGCAGATTTAGGGTAAGATGAGTTTTGCATATACTTTGAAGTTTATACACTTCATATTTTCTCATCTTGTCATTGTTGTATAACTTTGTATATTTTTGCTAAAAAAGACCGGAATTATGTGATCACTTTAAATCAGATTAACTATGGACAACCTGTTTTAGGCACCGTTTTAACATGATTAATACAAAGTGGCACAATTTCTAGGTTAGGTGTAGTCTCTTGTGCGTAATAGTAAGCATACTCATTAGTAATTTTTAGGGCTAGTGCGTTCTAAGGTTCGATATAGTAAGTTTGTGATGTATCCAATAATCGTGTTTAATGGAATTACAATGAGACCAGAGTAGAGGCCGCTACATGCGGGCGAATTGGTTACAAATCTGATTCGTACCATGTCCCCGAACCCACACTGGTTACTTGATTAAACGTGGGGCCATTGTTTTGGCACCAACGTTCGGCGGTCCGTGAATACCTTCTAGGCAGCGGTGCGACTCCCCTCACTCGACAACACTACCCCAACGCACTCACGTGCGGGATTCCGTGGCTCAAGCCCACGCAAAAGCACCTCGATGTAGTACCAAGCCGCGCCCCGCTATACTCTGAGGGCGTGGCCCACGTCCTACAAATTGACCGACTTCACTGGGGATAATCACCGTTAGGTGAATGGACAGACTTGAACAAGTCTCGTAATTCATCATCACGTTTAATTGATTTGCATTTTGCGATGTGACCTTTCGAATAAGGTCACAGACTTAGGACCTTGGTCTCGTAATGGGATGTTCTAAATGCTCGAGGACCTACCATAGGGGATACTACCTTGGTTGCATGTGTTACTTGATCGCATGTGTAAGGCACTCCTATCCCGCCCTGTCGGTGTGTGCACTGTTTACTGCATGGTGCTGCATAAGGGGTATCTTGGCCATACATCGCTAATGTCAAGTGGTGAAACATGGACCAAGCTCTGCCCTTAGGCGTGGTACACTCTCTGACTGTAACCGCCTAGATCCCGAGCCATAGTTGACTTGTCATCACGTTGTCTGTATTATATGTGTATGTGTGGTCCTAGCCATTGTGGTATAGTTCTACAGTCTTGACATATCAGACAGCTTTCATAAGTCATTATCTTTAGTTCGCATCATGCATTTTATAGCGCTATAGTGACTTTAGTGACCTTGCCTTACTTGTGACCATAGTTCACTAGACTTTGCCTTCAAGCTTTCGCCTTAGTCCACACAGACTTTTGACCTTAGGTCTTGACCCTTGATCATTAGATGTCACATAGACTCTGATCTAGGTCTTGACCCTTGCGATACAAGGGTAGCACAGACTTCGACCTTAGACGTTGACTTTAGACCACATTAGATTGACCTTACCTTCAGCCACACAAGGCTCGACATCTAGCATGACCAACCACCTAGGCATGTGCATATTAATACATTTCACGTCATTTGGTGCCCTTTCAAAAAAAAAAAAAAAAATTCAAAAAAAAATTCAAAAAATTCAAAAAAAAACGAAAGGCACCTTGCATTCATTACATTCATTCTAGGAAAGATGACATGGAATTAGACATGCATTTGCATCTGCATTCATGTATTCAATAATGACCAAGGAAGTTCACTAGAAGGTTTATTTTCTTTTTGAAACGGTGATAGCCTCTCCATAGCCTTGCTCGACCAAAGAGTTTGAGCCCTCAGCCCAGTCCAACAAACTTCCTCTACCTTCATTGATCCCTCAGCCCAATCCAAACCTAGCCTTCCTCCAACCTTCATCATTCATGCAGCCTAACACCACACCTCAGACCCAATCAAAAAACCTAACCTTCCTCCAACCTTCATTACCATCAGCCTTAAGCACCACAAGATGGCCTCACCATACGGAGAAGCTCCAAAACTTGCCGAGCAAGTTCAATAGCTTGAAGCTTAAGATCAAGGATTGACCTCGAGCATTCTTGGACAGCTGTTTGAAAGGCAATAAAAAAATAGCCACCGGACGCCACTTCTACCAAGACCAACCTCCTCTTGACCCCAATCTTGCACCAAGGCCTGCAAAGGATTTCTCAGGGCCGAAGACATACCCAAGTTCAAGCCGACTGATGACCCTCCGATTCCATGTAAGGGATTTAAGACCACATGGCACTTAAAGGGATTGACTCTGCCGTTGTTTCCAATAGTCTTCCCCTTTCCTTGGACTCCGATATGTCAGATAGTGGTTCTTTTTCACTTCTGTGCGAAAGCTACTATCAGTGACTGACAGCATCACTCCACCGCATTCATAGCAAACTACAAGGGTAACATTCGACCCAAACATCCTATTTCAGAGACTTGAGACTAGTCTTATCCAGGCGAGCACGAGACGTGGTTCCACCTATCTGACTAGGACTGAGGAAGCGAAGTTTGCTCGCACCCTACGTCTCTCCAGCCTCCTACCTTGTGACAGAAGAGGATGTCACGACTCCATTTCTTAACTCCAGCCAGCATACAAAGATACATCATCACAGATTATCGAGACCTATACCACATTCGGACAAGTCTACGACATTGGAGTTGGACGATAGAGATATGATCCATCTAGAGTCTTTAGAGCTTTCGGATCGAGTCGGAGATCCTTGCGCTAGACTGATGTATCGTTTCTTTTTTCCATTTCGGGGTCTATTCAATTAGGTTTTAGGATCAAATTCTGAATTAGCCTCTATGTATAACATTCTTTTTGTTTTTAATAAAATGTTATCTTCATTTATTTCTCAATTTTACTTTAGTCCATCAACATTGAACAACTATGTTGTGCTTCTAAATCTTTCCTGCACTGGATCAATATAATGACGAGCTTCACAATTCAATAGGACTCTTGCCGCAAGACGAGCGCACTTCCCTCTCATAAGCTCCAGCTTAAAACACTCTCTTCCCTTCCATTTCCCTCTCATTCACATATCAAATCAAATCCTCTTCGAACCCTTTGAGCTTATAAATCACTATCATTCAGCCTATCTTTCTTTCAATCACCACTCATCTGCCTACCTTTGGTACCAACGGTGCTAGGAAAAGACATGTGCAAAGAGAAGAAAACAAGAGAGAAGAATAAATGGGGCAAGAAAGCAAAAAAGCAAAAAATCCAAAGTTCAATGCCAGTCATCACAAATGCAAATCAATTTCAAAATCTAATGCAAATCTCAAGGTTCAATAGCCCAATTCAAACAAAAAGCAAGAGTCTAAAAAGACGCACTGCGCACCGTGGGTCACGTTCTGGACATCGAGGCTTTTTCAAGACCCTCAAACCACAGCCTCAACATTAACAAACCTGCAAAAGCGCTCTCACAACGAGGGCATTGGTTCGAAATCATTCACGAAGACTACGACGGTCGTATTCCGTAAGGATAGTAGGCAAGTCCTCTTCTCGAGGTCCGACCCAATTCTGAGTGTTCATCATTGATGGTGTTGAGTTCCTCTTAAAAGTAGAATAGTCACAATTCTAGTGGGAACCCGACATAGGCCTCGAGTTAAGCCGTGCATGTATCTAGCCAGGTCCTACATCAATCCGCCCGTGTTGACTACCTTGAGTCACAAATTTTTAGCCTGTGTATTTTCTTGAACTTTGTCCTATGTGTCTTTTCAACACCTTAAGGGTTCTCCTCAACTCGTCCTTGAGGCATCACTCTGCAGCATGTCATCATGCATTGGCTTGCAGCAGTTTCTTGCTAGCATTTCCTTCCATGGTTCCCGTCCTCGTGCATGCATCTGCTCAAGTTACTGGATTTGGGCAAAGTTCAGTATCACATCCCTCATGTCTCTCTCCTCATGCAGCATTGCTCAAGTTACTGATTTGGGCAAGCAAAATCAATTCGCGCGCTCATTCCTTACATTACCCACTCACCGCACAAAGGCTAAACCAAACCAGCCATGACTCCAACACCCACCTAGCCTTACCTTACTGTCGCTCACCAGTGGCCCCTATAACAAAGCCCCAACCTCGATTTCACCACAAGTTCATCAAGCGGGGGCTTCACTCCACTAAAGCCAACACATCGACTCAACACAGTTAAGCCTTCCCATACACCAAACCCCATGGGTTGAGGCTCACTCGCGATCACAGTAAAGCAGTCCCGTTTGCTCGAGTGTGGATGGGGGCTTGAGACGTACTATCATCCCACATCCAAAAGCTTAGTCAATTTCCTTGGTCATTCATGCATTAATCTAAGAATAAGACTTGCATTAGCACATATGCCATGCAAAAACTACTCATAAGCATCATCATGCATTGAGCATCACAACATCATCATGCATATCATCCTGCACAAACACATATACACTATTGCAACGATGTACACATTTGCACAGTTAACACATTGCAGACCACCATCTTAGTCACACGAGGCTAGGGCCATCTTAAATTGCGTTGCATTTCAACACGCCTATGAGGCGTTCATGTCGCTATAAGTGCGTATTGGTTCTACATAGATAATTGTACAATAAGTAGCTTATGCTACGAAAAATAAACAAGCACATAAACATGAAAAACGAGAAAGATAAAACAAAAATACAGTCAAAAACTACACAGACAAAGAAAAAATAGAACAAGGAATCAAAAAGAAAAAATACAAACACGCAAGACTTTCCACCCCCCGAAAAGGCCAAGGGTCAGCCGAGGCGTGAACTTTCCGAAGGAAAAGGGCGCTTCCCGCGACGGAACTTGCATGTACCGTCCCAATCAAATATTTGACTTGTCGTCTTACGCAACGAGATTTCGTCTCTCTCTCGTTTCTTCTTGTTTCAGACTCAGCAGTCATTTGAGTTGGGTAGGGCTTTTTTCAACCAACAGCTCTTTACACAAATCTTCGGTTTTGGAATTTTCCATCTCTTCTCTTCCGACCAGAAATGTCACATTTATGGTTGGCACAGCAGACTGTGCGGGTCTACGATCTCTTTTTCCTTCTTCTTCTTCTTCCTTTCTCTTCCTCTTCTTCTTTTCTCTTCCCGCTATACAAGTGAGGAAATCCACATTCAAACATCTTTGTCGTGGTCTATACGATTTCTTGTTCCCGCTAAAGAAATCCCACACAACATCTTTGGGTCTAGGATTGTCCTCGCCGCTACAGGAAATCCGCATTAAGCATGTCCGGTTTGGGGGTCTACGATTTCTCGGTCCCGCTACAGAAATCCAGCACAGCATCTTTCGGGTCTTAATGGTTTCTCCGCTTCTTCTTCCTTTTCGTTCTCTTCTTTCCATCCTCTTCTCTCGCCGCTACGAGAAATGCTCGAAGCAAACAACATCTTTCGGGTCTTGGAATCTTCTCCTCTCCTTGTCTACAACGAGAGAGTTCCGTCGCAGACATCCTCGGGTGTTTGGAATCTTCTTTCCCGCCAAGAAGTTCCGCGCGATTCTCGGGTTTGGAATTTTCCTCTCTCCACAGAAATTCCGGCATACACACATCGCACAAACTCCCGAAAAGCCAGGTCAGCGTAAGGGAGAAACCAACCGGTGCCTGGGGAGATCCAGGCGCTTCCGAGGGCACAACTACCTGCTGGGCGCGGGTAACTAGTAAAAACTAACATTTGGTTTTGCAGGCACCGGCGTAAAGGGTACTCAGGTCGCAGAGACGTCTGAGTTGCTCTCGTTCTCGACCTCGAATACTTTGATTTTCCGTCTTACGAGACCTATCGTTCTTCTTCAGACTCAGTCAAGTGGGGGGGGCTCTTGTAAGACACGATGAAAATGTGTCCCCCAATAGAGTAATCCGTGGTGGGATGAATACCGCGACTCGCGTTTGTTTTTTCGCTTGCAAAGAAAAGAATGTCTTTTGAAACCTCGACATAAGGTTGGAAATACGTGAGGTCGTACTCGGAACTAATTGAGCAAAGGTCAAAGGCCAGGCAAAAATTTTTCTTTGGTTTTTCAAGGTTTTCAAAGGTTCACACAAGTACAACGTGCGACTGTCTCAATGGCTTTTTTGTGATTTCTCATATGTTCCGTCACATTTTTCTGAAGATCCGCAGTTATTTTTAATTATCCTGATTTTTTCCTATGATTTTCTATGAATTTGCAAATGTTTAAATAGCGCAGATACGCAAAATACATGAAAAATGTAGATAAAATACTCCGGAAATACGTGGAACCTTCTACGAACATCTAGAACTTCCTTTGCTTGGGAGCAGGTGTCTAGGTGCGTCGGAAATCAAGGGAATCCGAATACATTCGGAGGAATAAATATTTGAAGGTTTTTTGGAAATAAAATACGCAACTATTGAGCGTATATACGCAATTTGGAGCGTATATACGGCTGCTGAGGAGCGTATTACGTCCATATGCTGCGTATATACGCTTTCAACCCCAAGCCATACGAAATGCCAAAATTTGCATGGAGATGCAGCGATATTACGCTGAGTTAGCGTATATACGCTCCCCATGACGTAGTAATACGCATGGGGTCGCCAGCGTATAACGCAGGGTTTGCTTGCCTCGTTTTTTTGCCCTCGTGCCTGTATAAATACTTTTACTCCTTGCCTTGCTCAGTCCGATACACCTTCACTTCATTATCTTTAAAGTGTAAAAATAACGCCACATCTCTCTCTCTCTAAAAACTTTAAAACACATTATACATTCGTTTTTAGTTCTAAAGATCGATTCTCTTTCGATCAGCATACCAAGTTGAATTGTAAAGATACTTCCCAATAATTCTCCCTCACTTTTTTAATTGACTAACCATGGTTATGAGTTTCATACAATAAAAACATGTAGATCAACTTTTAACGTTTCATGTAAATATGTAGGGGGTTTTTCCTTATATTTTTTTCAATGTTCCATTGGTTTTTGTTCATTTCTTCATTTCATTCATTAATATCCATGTGTCGAATCACAATGGCTGTATTTTATTCTGTTGTAGGCAAAGTTCAAGCGAAGATGGCATTGCGCTTGCGGTTTTATTTCAGGATAACTATATTGTTTTTCCCTTCTTTGTTCATTGTAGCGGATTCAAGGCAGGAATGCCGGTGGGTGGTGTTCATTTCGTTTTACAAACAACTGTTTTTTTTTGTTTGTTTTGTGTCCCCCTTGTGGCGAATTAGGGTACGATAGTTTTGCATATTTTTGAAGTTTATACAACTGTCAATATTTCTCGTGCTTGTCATTGTTGGTAGTACGTTTGTATATATTTTGCTATCGCAGTATCAAATGACCGGTATTTATGTGAATTCGACTTAATCAGATTAAACTGGACAACCTGTTTTAGTGGGAGGCCACCGTGTTTAACATGATTTAATACAATAGTGGGTCACTAATTTCTAGGTTAGGGTAGTCTCTTGTGGCATGAATAATGTAACGATACTCATTGCTATATGTGTGTAGGGCTAGTGCGTTCTAAGGTTCGTAGATATGTAGTTGTGTGCAATGCCATGTAATGTGGAGTTTGTGTGGTGT
>SNQN01008464.1:16106-29042 GCA_008642245.1 Bassia scoparia | reverse complement strand
ATAGGCACGGTGGCGACTCCCCTTACTCGACAACGCTACCCCAACGCACTCACGTGCGGGTTCCGTGGCTCAAGCCCACGCAAAGCACCTTGATGTAGTACCAAGCCGCGCGCCTGCTATACGCGAGGGCGCGGCCCACGTCCTACAGCTGGTGTATGGATCAGAAGTTATCCTCCTAATTGAAGTTTATGAGCCAACTTTAAGAGTTATGCTTTACAATGAAGAAGATAACTGGGCTGCTCTTTGACAAAACCTTGATCTAGTCATTTTGGCATTAAGGAATTATAGTCCAACTCTAATGCAAAGAATGGGCAAGAGGAAACCAAGTTRCACCCCACTTCAATCAAAATCAACCACTACAAAACTTTCTCAATCCCTATCTCCATTCTAAACAAAATTTCACTCGAATTCAACAACCTCAAGACCAAGAGTTTCCCAAGGGTGACCAACATGAGTTTAGGGCTAATATGAAGGTCCTAGAAGGCCAAATGGCTCAACTCGCCCAACAAACCCAAAATACATTCAACCACCTCAACCATCCAACTCTAATGCAAAGAATGAAGGATTTCTTGCAATGAWTTCAAGAAAGAGTGAGGAGGAGGTTGAGATTGGAGGTGAGTTGAAGGGAGAAAGGGAAAGTGAGCACATTGATGAGAAAACCAAAGAAGAAAAGAGTGAGGATGATGAGAGAGCGAAAAAGCAAAAACTTGATGAGGGAGGTAAAGCTAGTAAGAAAACAATAGAGGTCAAAGTTGTGGATGTTGGTGAGAGTTACCGAATGAGCGAAGTCGAGGATGAAAAGGCCTAAGAGGAAAAGAAGAAGCGAAAGAAGAAAAACAAGAGTGCTAGGAGGAAGGGTAAGACAATAGAAGAGGGTGAGCCAAGCGTGAGGCAAGACCCCTAGGATTGAAAGTAATCTCCAATATGCCAAACCCAGAACAATTCCTTGAAACTATGTTTGTTCAATTCCTCCAAATGCTCCAACATCACCATTCCRAACTTACATCCAATGGAGCCAAAAGTGAGATGCCTAACTTCTCCCAATTCCTTGGAGAGTCCTTAAATAAGGGCTAAAAGAGCAAGATTTAACCGAAAAGAGAGATCCCAAGAGAGATTCCCGATAAGTTAAAGGACCCAGGCACTTTTTCAAACCCTTGCACCATTAATGGTATGGTAGTGAAGGACGCACTTTGTGATTTAGGTGCGGGGATTAGTGTCATGACACTCCCGGTGTCCAAAAGGCTAGGTCTCACCACTCTTAAGCCTCCCACCACCACAATTCAATTCGCGGATGGCACCAACCAGGTTCCCGTTGGGGTGGCCGAGAATGTCCTTGTCAAAATTGGGAAGAAGGGGCATTTGTTCGAAAATGACTTCATGATATTGAATTTGACTAGCCACTTCGACATTTCCGTGATTCTTGGGAGGCCTTTCCTTGCCACCGCCGAAGCATGTATTGATGTGAAGTAAGGAACGATAAGCTTCACGTTGGGCAAGGAAAAGGTCACCTTTTGTAAGAAAGGAGTGGCTAGCTCCCAAGGTGGTAAGTGCAATGTGATTGATCATCCCTCTCACTCTTGCGAATTGCTTGGTTTTATAATTAATACTAACCCATATCACGCTAGTGTTGCCTTGTGGCCTAATGAAGTTGCTAGGTGAAGGTGTGATGCAACACTACTAGATAAAAGGTTTGTTGTAACGCTCTTTGGCAACGGTTGTGGTTATTGCAACGACTATAGRAACGATTGGATTTATTACAACATCTTTAGCAACGGCGATGATTATTGCAACAGAATTAGTTTAGAAWGGTAACGGGTTTAGTTTAAGCCGTTGCAATAGATTTGAAAAGGCAACGGGTTCAATTAAAGCCGTTGCAATATATTACTTTAGGCAACGATTAACCCTATTTGCAACTCCTGTAGCAYCGGTCTTGCTATAACCCGTTGCAAAAGGTTAAWTTTTTTTATTTTGGGCACAAAATGAAGCTAAGCGGCAATTTTATTTCATTTCCCCCCAAACATTTCATTTTCACATTTTCACTCTTCACGTTTTCATGCTTCGAACCCCAAACCCCCAATCTCACTCTTCAATCTCCAACTCAATTATGACTCAYATACTAAATCCCTAATTATTTTCGATTATTTGAGGTTATTTTTGATTGGGACTRTCTAAAATCCCTAAATTTTTTTCGATTTAATTGGGACTTTCGTTCTACTGCTGCTTGCTGGAATCTACATAAAAGCTCGATCGTGTCTACTGCGCTTCACCTAGGCCAGCCTGCCGCCACCTCCGTCACTGCTCGTGGCTGCCGCTGCTACTCAAAGTAAGTTCACAACATGTTTTATTAACTTAATTATCATAATTTAAATGGGTTTATTTCAGTAATTTTCAGATTTGTATATGATTTAATCTTGTTTTTTTATTTAGTTTTATGAGTTCTATTCCTAATTTAAGCTTGAATGCTTGGATTCATTTTTGGCCTAATCAATATATGAGTAAATTGTTAGCAATCTCTCAATTGTCATTGAATTCCTGCGAATTTCAGGAGCTTGAAGTTGAGAAACAATGACAAAACTCCAATTCTAAGACTAAATTCATTGCTTGGAGTGTGTGCTCGGAGTTTTGGTTGCCGGAAATCTGTTCGCCGTCGCCGTCGTGCTTCCCACTACTCGTGACTGCCTCCTCTGCTGCTCGTGGCTTCCTCCTCTGGTGCTCAAGTTTTTACTCCTGATTTCACCTCATAACATTAGTTAATTTCACCTCAGCTGCTCCTCTGGTGCGCACTGTTGGCTCAATCTATTGTAATTCCTAAAACACATCGTGTTAATTGGTTGGAAAGGGATGCATTTTTGAGCTGACTTTTGCATGTCTCTCGCACTATTTTTCTGGTCTTGTTTGCTAGCAAAAAAAAGGGTTTAGGTTGGTTATTAAAAATATATGGTGATACTTTATTGTTGTGATAAGCTGCCTGATTATAGTCAAAGAATCCTCGGATTGTGTGCTAGATGGCCTTTAGTGAAATTGTCTTGTGTGAAAACGGTTAAGGATAGGACTATTTACTTTTATACATTAATATATAATTTATACCAGTAAACATTGAGACCTTTCCCACCGCAATGCTTTTTTTCTTAAAGTTTCTGAGCAATTACTAATTTACTATCGATTGTCTTTATATGTTGAGAATGTATCAAATAAAAGTTAATTTGGTTTTAATTTGTGGCAATTGAATTACTAGTGGCGCTTTACACCCAAAGTTGCAACATTTCTGGATGTTGTTTGTTTGAGTAGTCAATGACATATGGCATGTGAAAAAAAATGTTTAATATTCTAGAATGTAGAAAGCATTATGATAACTACCTAATTAAATCAGTGCTCTAATAATAAGAGGAAATCGTTACCAATTTGTATTAGTGGATAAAAAGAGACTAAAGAGTGCGGAAGATGTGTGACAGTGATGCTAGACCACAAGTATGTATCAAAGTAAAATGTTTTCAGCTTATAGTAATACAATTTTATTGAATTTAATGGTTTTTTTTTTAAAAAAGATATGACTTGAAATTCAAATTAAAACATTAATGCTTCAATTCATTGTTAAAACTTTTCACTAAGTTACATAATAAATATAATTTTCATTTAATCCCATAATAAACAAAGGGTAATTTTAGACACATTAATTCATATTTTTTTTCAAAAATTCATTAAGGATATAAAACTTTTAAGAGGGGCCACCATCTCCTCCCCCCCCCCCCCCCCCCCCTCCCTTCCTATAAAAATAGAAGATATATTAAAATGGGAGTTTTATTTGTTTCTTATGGTTATGTATTTGTATTGTTTTTTCTTCTTCGTAAGAGAAGAGTACAAACAAATTGTTGCATTGGCTATTAAAATTTTCTTCCATACAATGACTTTTATACTTCATTGGCACTCTTTGAACTGTCATTTCAACTAGGTGAGATATAAGTTGTACAACAAGTAACAATATGCAAATGTCAACTTGGTTCAACAATATGTACTTGGTACATTATATTTTTACACTTGTTGATAGTCTATAAATATGAATATAAGAAAATGTATATTGGCGTTGATAGTTTATAACTATGAGTTAAGCGATTATAATTGTATTTCAACTTTGAGTATATAGATGATCTATATTGGCTTGATAGTTTATAAAATATGAGAGATATGCACTAGTGCACACAAATGACTTTGAAACTCATAGTTAACTTTTGTAGGTTAATATATATAATAAGTAAATATAAATAAATAATTCTAGTCAATTTATTTGAACACTACTTTGCAAGAAGGATAAGAGTATTGTTACTTATACATACAAAATATATTTTTTCTATTAAAAATATAATGTTATCTCTTATTATAAGATGCTAAAATTCATAATTTTATATTTTAGGGTGGATTAGGGAAAAAGGTTGGTGGAATTTCCTAGATGGAGTGATGTTATATGAACAAGGAACGATGTATACATTGGAAAGCCTTTCCATAAGTCTCAAAGAACCAAATTAGTTTGCCCATATTCTACTTGCCCATCATCGATATTGGTATGGTAGAAATGATGTAGAGATCATATTATTTGCAATGACTTCGTTCCAAGAAACGATGAGTCCTTCAATTTAGAACCTGGCCCAGAAGGAGGAAGTAGGACCATTCAACATGAAACCATCAAACAATGAATGATGGTGTACAAGATTTACTGCATGATACTTTGAGAGATGGGCCAAACAAAGAGGCGAAAAAGTTTTTAAAGCTCATAGAAGAAGGCCAACAAGAATTGTATCCGGGTTGCAAAAAAATGAATAGACTTGCTTTCACAATCCGCTTTACATTACAAGTGTGATCACAATTGTCTGATGTTCCAATTGTCGGTTTACTCGAGTTCTTCAAGGAAGTTCTCCCTGATAATGCAATATTGCCACATCTATACATAAGCAAAGAAAGTGCTGAAATTGTTTGGTTTGACTACAAAAGATTGATGCTTGTCCTAATGATTGCATGTTTATTGGCGGAGCATGCAAAGCCAACAACCTGTCATGTTGTGAACTGCAAGGTGGAAATCGAAGGGAAAATGATGGATGATGCGATTCTAATAAAAAACCCCATAGAGTTCCATATAAAGTCTAAGTACTTTCCAATCAAAAAGAGGTGCAAAGTTGTACTATGGTGACTGAAACAGGCAAGTTATATGACATGGCATAAAATCGGGCGAGAAAAAGATGGACTTCTGCAACATCCAGTCGATGGTCAAGCTTGGATTAATTTTAACAAAATGTATCCAAACTTTTTCAATGAACTGCGTAATGTGAGACTTGCATTGGCCACTGATGGTTTTAATCCATTTAACACAATGAACATTGTGCATAGTACATGGCCTGTTATTTTGATCAATTATAACTTGCCTCCATGGTTGGCTACAAAGTCCAATTTTTTAATGCTTTCATTACTTATACCCGGACCTTTGTCTCCTGGAAATGCTATTGATGTTTATTTACAACCACTGATCAAAGATCTCATTGATTTGTGGGAATTTGGAATGGAAACATACGATGCTTCAACTAATACAAGGTTTSACATGCATGTAGCTTTGGTGGGTACTATTAGTGATTTTCCAGCTTATGCAATGGTATCAGGTTGGAGTACGWTAGGAAAATTTGTTTGCCCTTATTGTCATTATGAGATAGATTCTGTGTACTTGAAAAAGTCACAAGCATTGCTATATGTAAGGTAAGGAGCCAACTAAAACACTATTTAATCATTTGATTTCTTGTGTATAAAAATTAACTTAATTTTATTTAGGTTGTGGAATCTAATAGCAATAAAGTGAGAGAAATAGTTGCAATCGACAATCGYCGAACGACATGCACACCATGGGGCCAACACCATTTGCATACATTCGTGAGCAAATGGTAACTACATGCCTAAGATGCAAACTATCATTTTCATCTTTTACGCATTCTTAATTATTTTATTCATGTATATTGAATAGAAACAACAAGATCCGGAAAAAAAAGGAGCCCACGAATGCACAGGTGTACACCCATTCAAGGAAAAGAAAGCCCGAAAAGTCATACAAAACAAGCTTCGACGAAATTCAAACTAACATTGTATGAACTTTCACAATTTTCATATTAATATGATGATTTAACCTATTTCACTATATTGCTGTAAAAAATACTATTTATTATTTTCTAATATAACTTTTCATAAATCGATAGGAGTAAATGGACGTAATACAATCTCAACAAGGTGAAGGACCTAACCATAAAGATCCATATGGTGAAGTGATTAAAAAACCAGAGAAAAGCGGACGTAGGAGACTCTATGGATAAGGTGTTACCAAAACTGTTTTGGAGAAGGTGGGAAAAAMCTCAAACTACATATTTCRAGAAGAGTACTTACAAAGCATGCAATCACAAGTACTGGATCAAGTGTTACAAGCCAGTCCCGAACTACCGAAGCTAACCCCGGAGTGAAGATTGTGCTTCCATCTATGTCAATGAGCAATTCTGATCCTATTGAGTCTAAAGAACACATTTCCACGGAAACAAACTCAGACAATAAAATGGTAAGTTTATGCTTTGAATTATTAGTCTTAAGTATGTGCAAATCCTAGTCTTCGTTCTGAAATGATTTATTATGCTTTAATTGATGCTAATAAGTCTTAGAATGCTTACTTAAATGTTTTATGGTGTGACCATGGTTTGAAAACATGAAATAGGTTGAGTTATGAGAAGATAGGAATGAAAATGCCAGAAATGACCCCAAAATGCCAAAGTCCCTATTTTTCGTTCCGAAATGACCCTATTGTGTKTAAATGAATCCAATAAGTTGTAGAAACACTTAATGAAAATTTTAGGACGTGAATATGGTTTGAAAACATGAATTTGGTTTAGTTGTGAGAAAATAGGAATGAATATGCCAAAAATGCCAAAGTTCATATTATTTTTTTCCCGAAATGACCCTATTGTGTACATATGAATCCAATAAGTTCTAGAAACACTCAATGAACATTTTAGGATGTGAATATGGTTTGAAAACATGAATATGGTTAAGTTGTGAGAAGACAGGAATGAAAATGCCAAAAATGACCCAAAAATGCCAAAGTCCCTAATTTCGTTTCGAAATGACCCTATTGTGTATAAATGAATCCAATAAGTTTTAGAAACACTTAATGAAAATTTTAGGACATACAAATGGTTTTGAAACATGAATTTGGTTGATTTGTGAGAATATAGGAATGAAAATGTCAACAATGACCCAAAAATGCCAAAGTCCATAGTTTTCATTCCGAAATGACCTTATTGTGTATAAATGAATCCTATAAGTTTTAGAAACACTTAATGAACATTTTAGGATGTGAATATGGTTTGAAAACATGAATTTGGTGGAATTGTGAGAAAATAGAAATTAAAATGTCAAAAATGTTGTCTTTGTTACATGTTGCAATAACTATAGTTTCATGCATTGATTATATTTGTTTTTTTCCTTTTTAATTTTAAATGTGTAGGTACATGATGAAGCAAATGATGGAAATGAGGTTCAAAATGATATCGAGCCATAGATGCATCCTTTATTATATTTGGTGTAGCTTTGGTAATATTTAGTAGTTACATGTTGTTCGTTGTTTCGAATGTTTTTGGACATGATGATGACGATGTATATATATGGTGCATTATCTTTTGATGTACTATAAGATAAGAGTTAAACTCTTTAGTACTTGTTTTGGTATAACAAGTGAATCATGTAATAACTTTCATAACCATAGTTTGTTATAACCAAATTTGTAATGTAATTTTTTGAGAGCTTATGATGTTAATTAAAGTCGATCGATTATGAAATGCATGATTTTAATTTTTTGCAATAGGTTGTCAATGACAACGMTAATAGCAACGGTAGCAACAGGTGTTGCGAAAGACATTTTTATTATATATTAATGATAATATAAGACTTTTTGGTAACGGTTATATGCAAGTAAGAGAAGCCGTAGCCAAAAGATCATAAAATTGTGGCTATAGAGTTTTGGCAACGGTCAAATAAAAGTCGTTGCGAAAAGTTTCACTAGCCGTTGCAAAAGACTTTTGGCAACGGCTATACACTAACCACATGAACCCGTTGCAATAGGTTAAAATACCCGTTACAATAGACCTTTGGCAACAGAAGAGATTGCAACGGGCATTACCCGTTGCAAAAAGTCTATGGCAAAGGTTTTTTGGCCTATAGCAACGGTTTTTACCRGTTGCTAAAAACCCTTTATTCTAGTAGTGCAAGGAGAACATGAAGACCAAAAGCTCGAGATTGAAGAGCTTGGTAACAATGGTAAGGGTAAGTCCAAGCTTGATGATAGCTTGGGAAGTTCTAAGGTCCCAAAGTTTGAGAATGATGGTAAGATTCTTGGTTTGAGCACTCCCTCATTTGTTCAAGTCTCAAAGGGACAGAATGGTAAGAAAAAGGAACAAATCCCCTATGAGTACTTGAGGWGTGCTCAATTCTCTTCTCACTTGACATTTGTTGATTCGTTTGTTTGCATGAATGGTGAGATTGCTCAAGTGCCTAGTGCACTTCTTTGCTTGTTGTTGCTTAAGGATCCCCCGTAATGGGGTTGATGCGTCAAGCTAGTGACCTTAAAGAAGCGCTTTTGGGAAACACCCCGAGGGCTTCGACCTCATTCCCTTTTTTGTGTGTTATAGCTCGTATGCGTGAGCTTTTGTTGTGTGTTTGACTTTGTTTTTGTTGCGTGCTTATATGTGGTCAAACTTTGACTTTTATTTTGACTCAAGGCTCATGCCTTTTGAGTTTTTGGTTGAGGATGGATCGTTYTAGGGAGGATGGTAGTGTGTTTGTGTTGAGTATGATTTTTCGTGATTTTGTGGTTTGGTGGTGTGAATTTTGATTTGTGGAGGATGTTTTAGGATTTTTAGGTGGTGTTTGGTGGATTTTTGTTTTAATTTGGGATCTTTTGTAATTAATAAAAAGGTTTCAATTTTTTGGTTAATAAAAATTGGGTTATTTATTAAAAAAAAGTAAAATTAATAATAATAAATTGTTGTAGCACGTAAATTGGGATGACGTGTCCTGGCTACAATATTTCCCTAGATTCTGGTTGAGAGAGGGGTGAGGCTTCCCTTCAATGGCTACCTCTGGGGAGTGACCTTCTATTGCACAATGGATGACTCCTGGCTATCTTCGATCTCCTGTTCAACGTTTGCTTGCTTCTTCTCCTAGCACTTTCAAAGGCTTGCCTGACATGCACAAAGAGAATATCCTATTTGGATTATCTCCCCTCCGATGCTTAAGTAAGTACGGATTTAGGGAAGCAAAGTGCCAAGCTAGAGAAGGAAGTAGTTAGGAGATGCTCTTAGTGGTTGGAAGTTGTATGCAATAAATCTAGAAGAATGTAGTGCATTATTGTGTCTTTTCGGGGTATTTAACAAACAATCCCTCAAAACCAAGGCATCCTTTGAGTGGTGACACTTGTCATCCATCTGTGCTTCCTGCTTCCTTACTACCATCAGTTGTAGAAACGTCAAGTTCTCCGTCCTGTTTCGGTCTGGATTTATTTAACAGTAAGCGTTGCCACGTGGATCTTTTGACCCAATAGTTGGAGAGACACGTGGCAAGGATTTTCCGTGCCACATCATTTCCTCTAAGACCCTCTAAATCGTGATTTATAGGGTGTTTGATCTTGATTTTACATGAATTACACTTGTAACAAACCTTAAATCAATAATTTCTCTTCCTTTTTTCTTTTCCTTTTTTGCCTTGGAAGTGCGCCCTCGTGGGTGGATGATGGCTAGGCCAAGAATTCCAATCGCCCAAAGTCTCATTCGCTGTGGCAGCAACCACAGGTAGCCAAAACTCCTTCCCGCCATTTTCTTCCCATTCAAATTTTGAAAGAAGGGGAAGAGGTCCGTTATAGTTGGGTATAAATACCCCTTGAAGAAGAGAGAGGGACTCTTTTAGATCTGCCTTCTCGCTAAAAATCATTGTCGCTTCGCACTTCTCTTCTTCTACCTTTTCACATTTTCAATCTTCGCGACAACTCAGGCTTCGCAGTTCGTAGTTTTTCTTCGGTTCGAGTTTTCTTTCAGATCTTCTTCGACACTCGTCGTCTTTGCACTTCAGGTATTGTTTTCGCTACCTTTTCTTACTTCGCACTTATTCTTTATTCTTTTTATCAAAGTAATAATGAGCGACACAAGTTCTTTTATTATCGGGAAAACTTCTATCGCCCAAAAAGAATAGAGTTGGGGGCTTGGAAGAGCCTAGTCCAACTTCGCCTGGCTCCAATTTAACTACTTTCTCCTCTACCCTTGATTTTTTGTACTCGCACACTGTAGCTCCTCGTCCCATCCTTGACACTCTGTCTGTTCATATCAAGATGCCTAGCCTTAAAACAACTAATACTAGGAGACCCCAGGACCAATTTTGGGAAGATGAGCCAGAGCCAAGTACTACTTGCCGCTTGCCTATGCGAGTAGAGGACTCCAGTCCTTACTTTGCTGACATAAGTGCGAGCATAGATGCTGCCTTACAGGAGAGCAGCGATGAGGAGCCTCATTTAAAAACTGCCAAGGGTAGGAGCAAGGACGAGGCAGAATACGAAAAAGACCCCTTGGCATGGATTGCCAAGAARAAACCTCAAGAAGAGGAAGAGTCCTCAGAGGACGAGGACAAGGACACGGACAGTCCTACTTCGACCATTGTGCGAAAGACTTGGAGGGCCGCACTTTTACAATTCCAGCACTACTACGCACCTCACATTGGCTTCGTCTCGCCTGAAGTCGAGGAGAGGTTTGTGATCCCTGCTGAGGGGACTGCAATCACCCAAACAACAGAAAACAACTTCGCCGTTTACAAGGCGGTGGTGGACATGGGTCTTCGCTTCCCTTTGCACTCCTTTATAATAAATTTGATGAAGGCCTATGGCATAGGCCTCGCACAACTGACACCGTAGTCATGGTGTCACATACTTGGATATATGGCGACCTGTAAGGTGAAGGGCTGGCCATGCAAGACTGATGTCTTCCTTCGCATGCATCTGATTTCCAAGAACAGCAGACGCCAAGCTAGTTGGTTTCAAATCRAGCAAAAGGGGAAGTACATGACCTCGCTGGACAAGCCYAATAGGGTGTATAATTGGAAGAATGACTTCTTCCTTGTACACACAGACAACACTCCTCTCGTCAGGATCCACTCTTGTTGGAACGCGCACCAGAATTTGTAWAAAGAGAGTGATTTGGGTGCGAGAACCCCCATTGTTGTACAGCAGTTGGAATACTTCCAGACTGTGGAGTACCAATATAGGACCTTGAACCTCAAGACCACGGTCCCCAAAAACTGGTTCCCCACTCTTGAATATTTCTACAATAGAGACTTTATGCGAGCCTTTGATCTCGCAGGTGGTCGCCGAATAGGGCGAGAGCAAAGAGGTAGACCTTCAACTTCCTCATTATTGTTTTTGTCTGAATTTTTCTAACCAAGTGTCCCATCTCGCAGATTCTTCCTTCGCAAAGCTGCCCAGTCATTTGAACAGGARAATGTCAAGCAAAGATTTTCAAGCTTTCTCAGTCGCCTGGCGGCTGAAGTCCCTTACAGAGAAGAATGCCTTTCATCGGGTAAGTTGCTACTCTCGCACTTTATTTGTTGTCCTTCGCATGAAACGTTTTCTCAAATGCGAAGCTAATAGGTTTGTGTCTCGCATGAATATTTGCTCGAATGCGAGGCACAAGTTAATCTTTCTTCTTACCTTGCAATGTTCCTTAAACTTTTCTTTCCATTTGTAGAAGCTGGAGAAGCCTTCCGATATTCTGAAGACTGCAAGGTCCACTGCCTCGAAGAAGGACCAATCTTCCAAGTCTGCTCCCAAGGCAGATGAAAAGAAAAAGTCTTCATAGTACCAAGTGTTGAAGAGGACACCCACCTCGCGGGGCGCGGAGAAAGACAAAACCAAAATTTCCTCACGAGGCGGGGAGAAGGAGACAACAAAACCTTACTCGCAGAGCGAGGAGAAAGATCAAACAAAGCATTCCTCGGGTAGTGGGGAGAAGAGTAAATCCAAACACTCCTCACGAAGCGGGGAGAAGAGATCAGACCATAAATCTCCCTCGCAATCTGCGGGGAAATCCAAGGCACCCCGGGAGCCTGCGAAGCCTAGGGTGAAAATAAGCAAGCCCTCTGAGGGCTAGAGGAAGGGGACTGCCGAGGTGGTCGGCAAAGGCAAAGGCATCGAAGTGCCTGTGGAGAAGCCAAAACATCCAAGGCCAACTRCTCCAAGTCCTCCAACGCCTAAGGGGGACTCCTCGCACTCTGCTTAGGTGGGCTAGAAGAGGCCTCCCTCGCCTACTCTGTATGAGCCATCAGCCAAAAAGTATCACACTATAGGTACATCTAGCTTACATCGCAGTTCAATTCTGGGCCCAAATGCTTATCCCGTTGAGGTTCGCAGCTTTAACAAGTATGGACTGGATCCTGCTTTATTTAGGTTGCGAACCCCTAATGGGTCGCAYTCTTCAGAGGTGACATATGAAAGGAGATCAAAGACCTCTCATGATTCTCCTCTCTCATGGCCTCGCCATCCTGATCCTCATGGTTGGTCTGACTCAGATACCATTCCATATGTGCCAYGTGATGCTGATGGTGATTCTCCAACGTTCGAGCAGACTTTTGTGGATATGTCTGCGATGGGCGAGGTCAAGAAGGCCCAAGATAAGCCTCCTTCTCCAGTTCCTACTACTAAAGAGCTAGAGGATCTTCGCAAGCGGGCAGAAACCCTCAAATTCTTCCCTCTWGAATATAGCTATGTGGGGGACCTCGACCAGATTAATTTTGATYAGCTGCTGGCTAACCCAAATGTCGAGCCCCAACTAATTTCCATTCCTCTGGAGAGGCCAGAAACACAAGGTCACCCATCACTGAGGGTTGACA
>SNQN01008464.1:0-14126 GCA_008642245.1 Bassia scoparia | reverse complement strand
CGTTTTTACAAAACGGTAAGCTCGCACGTCGCAGCTTGCCCTGGTTTGCAGATTTTGTGCGAGCCAATTTTGATCGTTTTTACAAAATGGTAAGCTCGCACTTCGCAGCTTGCCCTAGTTTGTAGATGTGTGCGATCCAATTTTGATCGTATTTAKAAAACGGTAAGCTCGCACGTCGCAACTTACCCCGGTTTGCAGATTTTGTGTGAGCCAATTTTGATCTTTTTACAAAACGGTAAGCTCGCACGTCGTAYCTTATTTSCTAGGGTAGATACGAGTCRAGAGGCTAAGCACCGGGCATTTGCTCAATCCCTTTGATTGTRGAAACCCCATACTTGTGTTATTTTCCGATACCTTTTGGGCACTAGTCCTTGATGTGACTGGGTGTGAGGCCATTTGCGTTGATTTTACAAAATGGTAAGCTCGCACCTTGCACATGATATAGGTCGCTTGCCCTATTACGATCACGTTTGACCTTCCGTGCGAACCGGTTTCTGTAGTTTTTACAAATCGGTAAGCTCGCACGTCGCATTATGTATGGGTTGCTTGCCCTTTACACATTATTTAGAGCTTCTTTTCTCGTCGCATGTTTATCTAGGGACGTCTTGCCCTTCGCAATTTTGGGACGTTTGCCCTACTGACAATCTTGCCAAGTTTGTAAACTTCTAAGCACATGACTAAAGGAATTTGTCAAGTTTTTAGGTCAATTTTAACAAGCAAATTGTCAATTAAATCTCATTTTTAGATCGGCCATGGGCGTAAATTACTCGCTTTGAATGTTTACTTTATGCCCAAGGAGGGGAGTTGCCCCTGTTAAGGTAACAAAAATTTAAAGTTCAAAGTATTGAAGGCTTTCATTCAATCTAGATACTTCAAAGTTTAACAAGTTTTGAGCGGCTTCAGGTCGACTCAAACTTGATAATGCGAGTGRACACTTGGCAACTCGACTTAGAATGAGCGCCTTCAGGCAGACTCATGTATGTTTGTTTTAAACATAGAATTTCCTKAAATTGTCGGTATTCCAGGGATGAGTAAGCCGTTGCCCCTGACCGTCCWCTAGCTTGAAAGTTCCATCCCTTAAAACTTCACAGATTTTGTATGGACCTTCCCAATTTGGGGTCAACTTTCCATATTTCTTAGCCCTTCCCGTGGGGATTCCATTTTCCTCAACACCAGGTCTCCCAATTGGAGAGGCCTATAGTTGACGCGCTTGTTGTATTCCCGYGACATTCTTAGCTTATAGATTTATTGGCGAAGGAGAGCGTTGCCCCGGATTTCGGGTATGAGGTCAAGATTACACTTCATGGCTTCCCAGTTTCCTTCCTCGGTGTACATCATGACCCATAGGGTTGGCTCAGATACATCTCAATGGGCAATACGGCGTCTGAGCCAAAGACAAGAGTGAATGGAGTCTCCCCTGTTGAGTTCTTCACCATCGTTCGGATTGACCATAATACATTGTATAATTCATCCACCCATAGCCCCTTTGCATGATCCAACTTCTTCTTTAATCCATTACTTATAATCTTGTTGAAGGACTCAACTTGTCCGTTGGCTTGGGGATGTGCCACGAAACCAAAGTGGGCGGTGATTCCTTGGTCCGATAGCCAGTTTGTGAGAATGTTGGAATCAAATTGAGGGCCGTTGTCGAAGACGATGGACTGTGGCACGCCATTRCGAGTGGTGATATTCCTAGTCAAGAACCCTTGAACATTCGTCACTTTGATGTTTCTCATCGGCTTAGCTTCCACCCATTTGGTAAAATAATCTACAGTTACGATTAGGAATTTATTTTGCCCCGGAGCTTGAGGGAAACGTCCGAGGATGTCCACACCCCACTTGGCAAATGGKAAAGGTGATAGCACGGGGGACAACTGATTTGCTGATCGCTGGTAAAGGTGGGCGTGAATTTGGCACTTTTGGTATTTCTTGACTAGGTTGGCAGCATCTTTTCTCAAAGTTAGCCAYTAGTTTCCCGTTCGAAGGGTCTATTCAGCTAAAGACCTTGCCCCAATGTGTGATCCACACTAGCCTTGGTGGATATCATAAAACACTTTTGCCCCTTTCTCTAGAGTGATGCATTTGAGCAAAGGGTGAGAGAAAGATTTCTTGTAGAGCTGGCCATTCRAATATACAAACCACATATCTCGCCGCTTCACATACTTGGCTTTCTTAGGATCAAGAGGTAGGATTCCCGTTTGTTTGAATTCGATGATCTCGTCCATCCAAGTGCTTCCCCAATGATGTAGTGGACGTCYTCTAGCTCGTCTATACTCCGCTGATTTTTGACTTCCCAAAAGACGGACCTTGTAGAGTCTCTCGTAGCCGAGCTAGCCAACTTGGACAATGCGTCGGCTTGATTATTTTTCGACCTAGGCACTTGCACTAGGTGGAAACATTCCAGCCCTTCAACCTCCTTCTTGACCATGTCTAAGTATTTGATCATGTTCTCATCTCTGGCCTCATATTCTCCATTGACCTGGCTTACTACTAGTTGCTAATCCGACATAGCATCAATTTTTCGTGCCCCAGTCACTTTACACATTCTAATTCCTGCAACGAGAGCTTCGTACTCGGCCTCGTTGTTAGATGTTTGGAATTTGAACCGCATAGCATATTCGAATTTATCTCCTTCCGGCGATTTGAACAAGATCCCTGCCCCACAACCATTTTGGGTGGATGATCCATCCACAAATAATGTCCAAACGTCGCTTGACATTTCAACTGGAGGAGGCCTAGTCATTTCGACGATGAAATCTGCTAGGGCTTGCCCCTTTATGGCCTTCCTTGGTTCGAACTCAAGGTGGAACCCGTTCAATGCTATCGCCCATTTCAACATTCTTCCCGAAGACTCTAGCTTGGTTAATGGTTGCTTGATTGGCTGATCAGTGTAGACAACAATTCTATGAGTTGAAAAGTAAGGACGGAGCTTTTTTATTGGCCATGATATGTGACATAGCGCATTTCCGCTCCTTGAAGTACATGGCTTACAAAGTAAACCGGCAATTGAGCCCCTTCCCTTTCGGCCACCAGCACGGCCGACAAGGCATGTTCCGAGACCGAGAGATACATATACAAAGTCTCTCCTTCCATGGGACTTACCAATCTTGGAAGGGAGTGCAAGTGTTCTTTCAATTTGACAAAGGCAGCTTCAGCCTCTTCGCTCCATTTGAACTTGGCACTCTTCTTGATTGCCTTGAAGAAATATTGACATTTATCCCTGGATTTGGAGAGAAATCTGCCAAGCGCCGCTAGACACCCCGTCAATCTTTGAACCTCCTTTACATTGCGAGGTGATTGCAAATCCAGAACAGCTTTTACTTTGTCGGGGTTGGCCTCAATACCTCTTTCGTCAACTAGGAATCCAAAGAATTTGCCAGAAGTAACCCCGAACACGCACTTCTTTGGATTCAGTTTCATGCCAAAATGTCGCAAAGTGTCGAATGTTTCTCATAGATCCCTGGCATGATTTTCCTTCTTTTTGCTTTTGATGATCATGTCATCAATGTAGGCTTCTACATTCCTTCCAAGCTGCTTAGCGAAGATGGTGTTTACACAACTTTGGAAGGTAGAAGGGGCGTTTCATAAGCCAAATGACATTACCTTGTAACTGTAATCCCCCGTAATTTTCGGATATTTATAATTATATTTTCCGCAATTTTCGGATATATTTTCTTGTAAATATATATAAAAAATATTTTATAAAACGATGCGATTTATTTAAATTCTATTTAATTTTATTTTCGCTTAAGATATATTTTACGATATCTATCTTACTTGGTTTTTATTTTATTTTATAAAAAAAAAGATATTTAAAAGATTAATCTAGCCAAAAAAAAACCTAGATAAGAAAAGGGTTTTATTTCTCACAAAAAAATTCACCATTCACGCCACTTTCATTAAATTAGTTTTGTTTTTCAAAAAAAAAATAGAAGAAGAAGAGGAGAAGCCGAGACATAGAGAGGAACGAGAGAGAGAAAGCGTCTGCCTGCTTGCCGTGCCCCACTACCGCCGTTGCTGCTGGCCGTCGTGGTTGCTCCGTCATCTCCACTCTTGGCTGCCGCCCTGCTGGACCGCCACCAGTCAGCCGGTCCTCCCTCTTCCCCATTCTCTTCTTATTTTTCTTCCCTTCCCATGTATTATTCATGTTTTAATTAGATTTTAATTGTGAAGCTTTATAACCAATTGCTTATACTATTGTTTGGGTATGATTTTCTAAGGATTATTGATGTTATAAGTTTGTGTTAATAATTTTGATTAATACAGAAAAAAAAATTCAGATTTGATAAAAGTTAAAATTAGGGTTTTTCACGTTTTGCTTAATCTGTCCAGTTTTAATATTCGATTTTTAACTATTTTTCTTCTTTTCAATAAATTACAAAACTTTGGTTGAGTAATGTTCATACTAATATAAAATTTGTGTAAAATTATCAGAATTTTCAAAGCATGTTTACTATTTTAAAAAAATTGAATCGACAATTTTCGGGTTTCAGGTTCGGTTTTTGATTTCTCATTATTTTTCTGTTTTTCAATAATGCACAGAATGTTATTCGAGTGATCTCTATGATATTATACACCTTGTGTAAAATTTTCATAATTTTCCAAGCAGATTTACGATTTAAATAAATTCGTTTTCGAAAGGAAGTTTTTCGTAAATCTGATTCGGTTTTTGATTTTTACTTATTTTTCTGTTCATCTATAATTTACGAAAATTTGTGTGAATATTATGTATACAATTATACACTCTGTATAAAATTTTCATAAATTTTCGTATAGTTTTAGTATTTTAATAAATTATTACATCAGATTGACAATTTTCGATTACAAAATATGTTTTGTTATTAAAATTAATTAAAAATATTTGGCACGAAAATAAAGTTGATTATGATATTTTCAGAGTTATTAAACATATTCAAAGTGATTTTAACCATTTAAAATTATGGCTTTTAAAGTTTTTAAAGAAATAAATGAATGGCTTATTGTATAAGCGTTGAAGTTAATCTTTAAAACATGTTCGAGGTTGATTTTTTAAAATTTTTATGGGGTTTCAAGGGAATATGTATTGCTGTAAGGAATCAATAATAATTGTTTTCTATTTGGTTGTAGGAGGAAATTCTCCTTGAGTTATTGTTGAAGTGAAAAACACATAGCTGGATTGTTTTCTTTTCAAGGTACGTACTACTTGCGAAATCCTTGATGTATATGTATACGTATCCTTGATGTATATGTTTCCTTGGAATTGTTCGGGAGTCACGAATAAGTCATCTATTTGTGCATTGAATCTATAATTGTGAAACTGTGAAATATTGAGGAATTTGGTTTGTTCATGAGGTTTGATATGAGGGTTGATATTAGTCTATTGCCTATAATAAGTTGGTTTGGTCTGTTGATGGTTTAAGTGGAGTCAAGTATAACTTGCTTCATGAGGTTGTTTATAATATAAGGATGAATTAAGTGGGGTCAAGTGTAACTTACCCCATGAGGTTATTTTATTACTCGTTCATGATATGATGTGTGAATCGAGTAAAGGGAAGTATTCAAGTTTTATTGACGAGGTTAGTTGGCTTGTCCAACAGGTTTATCAATTAAAGGAACAGTTAGTGTTAAAAATAGTTTCGATGTGAAATGTGGTCGTGTTTGTGAGTCATGTGAACGTGTCTATAATTAACTGTTAAATAAATCATGAACGAGCAATAAAACTCTGGATTTGTGCACGTCTAGAGTATTGACAATCAGGGGTTGGGGTTGGGGTTGCGATTTATTCGATTCCTTCCTAGGGCCGTCTGATCAACGCGTCTCTTTATATTTATTTAAAAACGGATTTTATCCAAAATGGGGTTAGTTTGAGATCTCATCTAACTATGGTGACGGAGTCGTGCCCGTTCGCCATCTGGTTTATTGAATATTAATGCCTTTCGACGGGGAGGCATGGGGAATTGAACTGTGGCACCTAGTGTGTCTGGGATTGAATTGTGGCACCTCGTGTGTCTAGGATTTGGACAACCTTGTCTATTTCTTAAATCATATCTAATATAGTATAATATATTGAGTCATGTATTAGAGTCGAGTAAGTTATGTTGCAGGTACAACCTAATTAACAGGAGCTGTTGATGTTGATATTTTGGGATTGTGTTGTATTGGAGCAGCTATATGTAATTTGTAATTGATAATTTTGGTCTGAGTTTGGGATCAGTTGTATATGTATAGTATTGTTAAGTGGTTATGAACACCACAATTGGGTTTTCTTTTGTTTCTAAGCAGGTGTCGTAACTCGGTATGTTTAGTTTTTAGGGGAGATGATGTCCGTTTGTTTTCTGATTTCGTAATTTGTATGTACTCAGCTTTGTTGATTGTGTGCTTTGTGTTGTTTGTTGTCGTCCACACTTTCTTTCTCTTGGTGGACCTGTGATGATCCTTATTTCACTTGGAAATTATGGGGAGCAGACTTTTTACAGGATTTGCAATCAGGTGACTAGCCTTGGATGGTTGGGATGAGTGAGAGCCGATCGTACTTAAATAATTTGTTCATGCATCGTGAACCTTACAGAATGATTTTATATTTCGAGTTTATGATGTTTGAAAAGGAATTATACCGTTATTTGCGAATAAGGGCCTTTACGGTTCCAACTTGTCAAATGAGTTTTTATATTTCAAATTTTAACACTTTGGTTTGAACTATTTTCTACCTCTGATTTTCACTGCAAAATGTTATTTTAGCCTAAACGTTTTAACACGTGGCAATGACACGCCAATGGTTCTCCGTATTTTAATTTATTATTTCACAGGTGAAGTGGAGAATTATTGGGGTGTTACAGTAACAATACAACCCATTGTCAGTGACAAAGGTTGTCTTGTCCTGGTCCTCCTCCTTAAGAGGGATTTGATGAAACCCTAAATAAGCAACTATGAAGCTCATAGCCTCGTGCCTCGCTGTAAAATCTACTAGCTTGTTAATCTTTGGAAGTGGGAAGCTATCTTTTGGACAAGCCTTGTTCAGGTCCGTGTAGTCCACACACATTCTCCATGTCCCATTTGGCTTGGGTACTAACACCACATTGGCCACCCACTCTAGATACTGGCAAGGACGAATGAACCCATGTCTAGTAGTTTTTTCACTTCTTTGTCGGCTGCCTTGCTTCGAACCGGACCCAAGGTTCTCTTTTTTTGCTTCACTGGCTTGAAGGTGGGATCAACATCGAGGCTATGCTGGGCGATCTTTGGATCCAGCCCTGGCATCTCTTCCGTTGAGAAGGCAAAGACGTCTTTGTACTCTCTAAGCAAGTCCTTGACTTCTTGCCCTAACTCGTCATTCATAGCATCACCTACCTTGACCGTTCTCCCTAGTAAGGTGGGATCTAAGCGAAGTCCTCTTGCTGACCCCCTGGCTCTGGCCGAGAGATGGAAGCAAACAAACCATGAATGGCCATCATTTCCTGGTGAGTGCCATGAACCATAATTACTTTGCCAGACTTTCTTTTCTTGGTGGCTCCTTGTTTTAAAGTTTCTGGCACCTCCTTATCCTTGCCCCCAGCAAGTGGCTTGACAGTGGTAAGGTAGCACTCTCGAGCGACTTGTTGATCTCCGTAAATGGTTCCAACCTTTCCCTCGTCACTTATGAATTTCATCAACATGAGATGTGTGACCACCACAGACTTAGAAGCTTTGAGTGTCGGCCTACCAATGATAACGTTGTAAGCTGTCATTTTTTTTACCACCGGGAACTTTACTCGTAAGTGCCTACAAACGTTTTCCCATCCCAGACAGAGGGTGAGAGTGACTACTCCCACTGGTTGAATGATGCCACCTCCAAAACCAATTATAGGATTGTGGCATGGCACCAAGTCATCATCATTGTACTTTAATTTTTGAAGGCATTTAAAGCTAATGATGTCGGAGGAGCTTCCCGTGTCAATAAGAATGCGACGGACACGCTTATCTGCCACTTTCATTTTGACCACAAGAGGGTCATCATGGGGGTGCTTCCCTCCCCACGATCCTTCTCTCAAATGAGGACGTCTGGGAATTTCTCCTCTTCCTCTTTATCAAGGAGCATTACTTGATGTGGAGTCCTTACATAGTCTAGGTGACCCTTGGCCGTTGGGCCTCCTGCAGAGAAACCTCCAGAAACCGTGTGGACGATTCCAGAGTCAAAATGCTCCTCGTTTGGGGCACCCTCCGTAGAGGGAGATTTCTTTAGAAATATTTTTATCAAATGCTTCTTCACCTTGCCCTGGTGTGCTAGACGTTCAATAGTTCGTTGCAAGGTGTAGCAATCATCGGTGACATGTCCAGGCTCCTTGTGATACTTGCAGTACTTGGACTTGTCCCTCTTGTCCATCTCGGTTTTGATTGGAGGGGGATCTTTGATGTGAACATCCCGACTCACTTCCTTGTAGACTTGGAAGAGGTCTTTTGTGTATTCAACCGTCGAGGTGTAGCTGAACTTTCTTTTCTTCCTCGCCGATGCTTTTTGTGACGTTCCCTCCTCTTCTATGTTCCAGGGGCCAGACCTCTTTTTGTCAAACCCACCACTTCGATGCGCCTGGTTGCTTTGATGTTTGGAGGAGTCGGGAGTCACTTATTCCTTGGCTTTCTTGACAGCACGGACCTCTTCATCATGGATCCATGCTTCTGCCTCTCTCAGCATTTCGTTCAAGTCCCCAACCCTTTGCCTTACCATTTGGAACTTGAAGGGACTATCCTCGTCTAGCCCACAATAGAAATTGTCCAAGATCACCCGGTTTGGCAAGTATGGGATCTAGAGAGTCTCGTTGTTGAAGCATTTTACATAGCTTCTTAAACTTTCATTGGGTCGTTGTTGAATTCTCTGCAAATGCAAACTACTTTTCTGCTCTTGGTGATGCGCCATGAAATGCCATGAAATGGTCGTTGTTGAATTCATTAAAGTTGTGGATAGAACCTGTCAGAAGACCGCTCAACCACCGTTGGGGCCAGCCCCTTGAGGGTAACTGGGAGGTATTTACACCAAGTCGCATCATTGATCGGGACTTAGAGGTTGTTACTTTCTAATCCAATCAAGACTTAATTACCCTATTCTATCCTAACAAGTAGTATAGGAAAGTAGGGGTCGAACCACAAGGAACATGGGATTACTTAGCCTAGCCATTGAATGAAAGGGGAAGTTTTTGATTTGGAAGTAAGGAGAATAAGCTAATCGATCGAAATAAATCTAATTCTAAACTAAACTAAAACGATGTTAAACCAACGATTAAAGACACTAGGGAAAGGGGAAAGAAGCATGACAATCCAATTATCAAGGACGGAGCGATCACAAATCAAGTATGAGTCAATTGTTTCAAGAAAGGACACTAATTTGTGTAAGAGGGCTTAGATTTCACAGCCCACCCTAATACACAATAGCTCAACTTAGACCAAGCCTAACACAATGGGTCGATAGGTTAGGCAAACTAGATCTCTCATTCTCTACCTCACTTACAACCCGGTTCGGTTTACTCTAAATCCCCACTAGCATGATGTCTCTAACCTCATGTCTAGATTTCTCAACCACACTTGGTTAGTCCAAAGTTCTATCCTAGAAGTTGGCCAAACTCCTATTCTAGCAATCAAAACAATGCTAGAGGGCAAGCATCAACAAATTTCTCAAGCAAAACAATCAATCACTCCAAACTCAATCAACAAAATGCCATGATCTCTCCCCTCCCCTAGCTAGAAACCTATCCTAGGAGAGGAGTACTCATACTAGTGAAAACCATAGATAAAACAAACAAAACACAAAGCAAGGAGAAACTAATAGACATGGATGATAGAGAATATCAACTAGACTAACAAGAACTACTTAAAGATTCAAACTTTAAACTCACAAACTATAATCAAGGAGATTGAAAATAGATACAAACTAAGTAATCAACAAGCTAAAACATAAAAACAATGAACAAGTAAAGAGGGAAATGAGAGATGTTACCAAAAACTAGAGGATTGAATAGATGGAATTAATAGCAAAATGAAGAAGAAATTGTTGAATGATGTTTACAAGCTAAAACCAAGGTGTTCTTCCTTTCTACAAACTTAAAATCAAATGTTTTGTGTGCAGTCTAAGTATCTCCTCAACCTAGAAAAGTTGGGTATTTATATATTACATGAGAGAGAAGAGGAATAATCGGAGTAAATGAGCCGCCACAATAAGGAGCGGACGCTCGAGGTTAGGCAGAGCGGACGCTCCCCAATGCGACAAAACAAATGAGCTGGCACGAGGGAAGAGGGAGCGGACGCTCAACGCTAGGAGCGGACGCTCAGGGTGAGTTAGAGAGGACGCTCCATGCCTCAGAGCGGACGCTCTGAATTGCTCCAGAATGTATTGCTTTTCCTCGACCTGTCTGAGCGGACGCTCACTCCTTGGAGCGGACGCTCTGGAGTCTTCTGAACTTTCTGCCTCTTTGACTGCTTCACGAGCGGACGCTCTAGGGGAATGAGCGGGCGCTCTGGGGCCTTGGGTGATGCTGTTGCATTTGGCTTCCTCTTCAAGCCTCAAATTTCCACTTCCGAGCTCGAGCTTAGCATGCTTGACTCCGAATATCTCAGCAAGGACCTGCAATCACCTCATGCAAAATGTCAAAGCACTTGTATTCAAATTTTACCTAAAAAATAATTGGAAAATACCCAAAAATAACACAAAGTCCGAAATCTTGGTGACATGTGACGAGTGAAGGAAAAATCTACTGAAAACGCACGATAAATGAGTGAAACAAAGGCTAAAAAGGGTGGAGAATGACCATAATATGGTGCATAAATGCACTGATCAAAATCCCCCTAACTGAGCCTTTGCTCGTCCTCAAGCAAAGTCAACTAATCCCTAAACCAAAGAGTGATAACACCAAGATTCGGAGGCACACAAGTCCTAAACAACACAACATATTCACACTAACTCACTGTCGTAGGAATCACGGTCGTTTTTAGCTACGACAAGCCCTTTAAACCCCCTAATCGCTCAGGAGGACGAGTAAGGTCTCGTGAGGGTTTCCTATGAGGTTTACCCACAACTCAAATGCCATTGCCAAGACAAACCATCATTTACCAAAACTGTGTGGCATGCTAACTGAGCTAGTGCAATAAGATCTGTGGAGCTGTAATGGGCTCTCAACCCCTATCAAAAGGAAAATAAAGCAAGTTTCCACCCTTTTTGGGGGCTTGATGAGATCGTGGGTGTTTGAGGACCCAATCACAAGATGGTTCACTCTCACTTGCTCCAACTTGTACAACCCTCCCTAGTCTCAAGCTCCTAACCATGAAGCGTCTCTAAGCTATAGTGAGGCTTAAGAAAGAAAAGTGTGACAATGTAGCTCAAATCCTAGCACAAGACACAAGAATGAGGACTGACGACCTCCGCCACCAATGCGACTCAACTTCTTAGGGTCAAGAGGACTTTAGGGATGTAGTGTAAGGCTCGGATAAGGGTAAGAGATAACAATTTGGGATGTGGTGGTAAATCCTAAGCGAAGCAATGACACGGATCAAACACTCACTCATAATGAACGCACCAAACACACAACCTTCCCCCCAACTTACTCAAGCTCATACGTTGCAACACACTTCATTTGTATACAAACTACACTTTTTGGAATTTTTGAGATTTTTTTTTAATTTATTTGAACTATTCAAGACACTTGAGTAAGCTGGTTCATAATGTCCAAATTTCGAAGCTCATTTCGCTTCTAACCATCCCAACCATACAATTAAGCTCATTCATACATACGAGCCTCAAGTCAAATGCTTCGCCAACACTAAAGATGAAAGCACAAAAAACCAAGGGTCAAAGGCTTGTAATGTGGTAAGAAAGGAATGGGAAGCTCGATGGGTTCCAAAAGGGGCAAATGTAAACCAAAAATACAAAAGTGTAAAGAAAATTATTGTATCCTAGAAAAGAAAACTAAACTAAGCCAACTGAATGCCTCTGTCCTTCCCTAAAGTAGCTCAATCAAGATCTTGGAGAGTCGTGAGCTAAATGAAAGCATGTATGTCAAGTGCTAGGTCCCTCAATAAGTGTTTACATTTTCGTGCTTAGGGGGCTCTAGACAAAACACACTCCTCACATGGGTCAATGCAATCCGAATACTTCATGGTTAGGTTGCTATCCTCAACTAGGCTACTCCCGGCTCGGCCTAAAAGGCTCGCCACCAACCAAGTGAGCAAACGAGAGATACCACGAGTGCTACATCTCATGCCTTAAATTCCCCATCAAGGATGAATCAACTCCCAAACTCACGCTCCTAGATCTCATAGCTCAAACATGACCACCAATATTCAAAAATATCCACTCAAGAATGCCTTGGCAAGGCACGTAAACCAAATCCTCCCGTGCTTAGAGCACGGGGACAGCTGATCCACCAAAGAAACAATCAAAATATCTACAAACTTTCCTAATAAAATGCTAAAATAGAGAGGTAAGGGAAAGGTCTCACCAAAGGCGCGCCGGAACTACACGGAATGGTCAACGTGCATATCACAACTCATAGCTCAAACCGGCACTAAAAACCTGCAAAACCACATCCAAACCATATCTCCAAAACAATGATTAGGAAAGGACAAGGTCCTACCCAACAATCCATCATCATAAACTGAAACAAGAACTTTACCAAACAATCGAGAAGAAGATGAGAGAAAACATTGAGAACACCGAGAGGGAATCACCACCTCCTGCCCTTCCTAACTTCCTCGTTCTTTTGCCCCATAATTTTGAAAACACTATAGCACAATCCCCCCCCCCAACTGGATATGAGCACCGTCTCGGTGCAAACGAGGAAGGGTGGGGCAAAGAACGGGGAAGCTAGTTGCCGAACCCGGGGTCGGGCTCGAACGCGGGTTGGTCATTAGTGTATACCACGTGCTCAACCGGAGAAGGGTGAGACCACTGGTATCCAATTGGGTGACCGGCAGGAGGGCCATGGGGCTCCCACCCGCCATGATAATAGGGTGGGAAACCTGGGGTGGGGAAAGCAAGGTCCCCACGGGGATCACAACCGCCTGGTACGGTGTATTCAAAACCGTGGTGCAGAGGATAATCATCAGGAAGAGGGCGAGTGGATGATCCCGGACCACGCCAATACGTGTACGTGCACCCACTTCCATCCCAATTAGGGATGGGCCCCTCTTGTGGAGGGTGGTGAGGGTAGTTCACCGGGGGTGCAAAGTAGCCCACATTGACCTGGTGGTCATACATCTGTGCGACAAAAGAGTGGGGAGGAGGCATAGCGTCTACTGATGCATGAGAGGGGATCAGCTTCTCCAATTTGCCCATGCACTTGGAAATGTCCCCGAGGATCTTACCAAATTTATTAAAATCAAAAGCGCTTACCTCGGGGCCCTCGTGGTGAGAGGGGGCCTCCTCTTCCTCTAGATCATCATCCCGGGCTCCCGAAGGTCCGGCCATTCCCTTACCCTTACGGTGTCTGGCTTGATCTTGCTTCTTCTCTGCTCTCTCTCTCTCTTGCGAGCTTCCCACGGGGGTTCATATCATTGGGGTGCAAGGTGCGTGAGGGGACCGCCCATTTGTTTTCAACATCAACTGGAGGGTAGGTGACGAAGGAGCAAGGTAAGTAGCACCACGGCACCTCTTTCACCTTCCAAACGAAGCTCTTGCCTTGCTTGGTGGTCTTGGCTCGGTGGTGGGCGGCTATCAAACGGTCCGCATCAAGGCGGGCTTTCTTCTCTAAAGGCTCCATCGCCAGAAGTTCGGCTTAAAAGCCTAACTTGTGGGCTAACCACGTCACCAAGCCTACGAATATGATGCTCCCCGAACTCTTTACCGCTTCGACCCGTTTGGCAAATAGATAGCCGAGGTTAGGCTTCCTCTCCTTGTCTTCATCAGTGAAGTGCTTGGAGCCTTCTGCCGCCCTCCAGAGAAGGTAAAGCTCGGGGGTGGAAATCTTCCCAAGCTCCCCTCTAGAGAAGAAGAAGTAGACAAGAAGCCTCTAGAGATAACGGAGGGCGGGGTGCAAAATATGAGTAGACTTAGAGCGGTTCGAAGCATAGTCCTGATTCCCTCTAGTAATCTCGGTCCACCAATCATCGGAGTAGAACAACTGGACCGTATCCCCTTCCTCATCCTCGAACTCAGGCAGATCCTCCCCCGTGAAATCGAAGCTCCTGGC